>JAODXP020008356.1:0-116864 GCA_027497455.2 Sardinella longiceps | reverse complement strand
GATTCAGACCATATCTGGTTGTCCTCTCCGGGAACGTTACACTGAAATGCAGGTATACTGTAGGTCTAACATTTGTCTATTTTCCCTCAGTGTCTCCTGAAGGATACTGGGCAAACTTTGCTATTGACAAGGAGACTGGAGTCATCAATGTAGTGAAGGAATTAAACTGTGAGAACACATCCACACTTAAAGTGGTGGTAATGGTAAGAGTCATTTGCACAGGTTGGAGTTTATTATCAGTTGTAGTTGTCATTTGTGATAACTATCCTAAATTTATAAGCCTAAGTTAATGATCACTATAGTTTTAAATTGTACAGTATTTCCATAACTGGTGAGATATTATGTTGTTGTTGATGATGATGTTATGTTGTTTGGTCCTATCCTGCTAGGCTTCACTTGAGGATGACAGTTTGAGAACCACACACACAACGGTAATAATCTACATACTACAGTCTAATTTGATACTATTTGATACTTTGATACTAGATTTTTTTTTTTCCTAATGGACAATTTTTGCTCAAGGATTCCTGAGAAACTGAAACACCGGGGTGCATGAAACTTGGTGGGCATGTAGCCCCACTAGGATAGCATGGACCTGTTGTTTTTTGTTTTGATCATGTAACGGAGGCCAGCTAGCTCGGCGTTGGTACGTGTAAATCCTCATCACCCAATTCCATGGGCGCTTCTAACAGCTGAGTTAGTAACTTGCGGGGTGGCGGGTTCGAGACCCGTGTGCGGTGCGGACCACCACCGGCTACAATTAGTCGCTCAACGCTTCTCGAGATATTCCAAGAAAACTGTGTATGCCCTACCCTCCTTTCGGGCGGTCCAGTCCTGCAGGGAGACGACGGATCAAAACCAAAAAACCAAAGACAATACTATCTAAATGCACCCCGGTGTTTCAGTATCTCAGGAATCCCTGACCAGGAATTGGCCAGTTAGAAAAATAAATAAAAAAATAAAATCCACTGTGGTCATAACATGGCATCACGTCATATTCTGCCATGTAGGCCTACTGACTAAGATGAATAGCAATGGTTAGTTTTAATAGTTAGTGAGGTTCTTCTTCATCCCTCTCTCTGTCTTTCCGAATCCCTATAGGTGGTGGTTACTGTGGAAGATGTGAATGAACCTCCGGTGTTCAATTCTAAAAAGTACACGGCTGAGATCCTCAATGAGGTGGCGGAGGGGTATCCAGTTCTGCGAGTCAAGGTCATACAATAGAAAAACATCTACACACAGCAGCAACAAAAATGTTTTGTAATTATTTCAAGTTTTATAAATAGATTTTCATTGTGTTTTGGATGCATGCTGAATTGGATTTTATAAACAAGTGTACTCTCCAAACTCTACTCATCAATTTACCCAGGCCACAGACCTTGATGTGGGAGACACACTGCAGTACACTCTGGTGACACCCACCTCCATGTTTGCAGTGGAGCCCTCTAGTGGTCAGGTGTATGTAGTGTCAGTGACAGGTGAGAGTGGGAAAAAGACTCTGCAGGTGAAGGCTGAGGACAAAGGAGGTCTTTCTGACACCACAACAGTAGAGGTGGGTTTATTTGCCTTAACCCTTTAGGCCATATTTGGTCATTTCCCCACACATCCAGAAATGTCCTCTCATGCCTCCCTATGAGGTGGTAGAAACAAATGGATTTGTCTCAGCTTTTCAAGTTTCTAAAACTGATAGTTTCAGTCTTTGATTGTGATTGGTTAAAATGGTTAAAATAGTGTTCAATGTCATTGCAAATTCACCATTTAGCACAGCTCTAAACACATTTGGATCCAAACTGCTGCACCATAAGAAAGTGCATAGAGCTGCACGTATGAAACCATTCAAAAGAGGAAATATATTTTGGCAAACATTCAGTAAGAGGAAATATATTTTTCAATTAATAATTCACTATATTTTTATTTGTCGTGGCTTCCTTTAATGAAAAGATTCCTGGTTAATACGCTAATAGTTTAAGAAACGCCATAAATCCCTTTAGAGCCTGTTCACACTGACACGCTTTTTTCACCTCCAGGCGCTCGATTTCAATTGTTTCCCTATGGAACGATGCAACTTGACCGTTGCTACGCGCCTCGCGTAAAAAAAAGTGCAAGTAAAAACGCAAGCGACTAAAAAACGCAAGCGCTCAAAGTTGAAAATAGTTTAACTTTTGAGGTCGCGTTTTCTTCAACAATGGGCCCGTTGCCTAGCTGCCAGTCATAGCTAAGTCGGGGAGTTAGTGGTTTAGCCAAATCTAGCTGTCATAGCAACAAGACGTACATTTATAATTTTCGATTTCGCATGTTTTTGTCACTCATTTTTCAGAATACTCGTGTTTTACAAGCGGAAAAGTGCGTTCAGTGTGAAACCCCCTTAGTCCGCTGGCAATGCTGGTTTTAGCACGGGTGTTGTTTGGAACGAGGCGCAAATACCACCTCTCGGACCTCTTGGGAATTCTAAAAGTGCCCCACCCTTATTCAACAATTTTGGTCATGGAAAATTGATGAATCTCACATCATTATGAAAGTCTTATAGTAAGTGGTAACAACTCTCAAATCTCCAAGGATTTCAATAAAAGCACTATAAAGGGTTAAAAAGAGGGAAAATACAGATACAAATAGAGAATTTAGTACAAAATTGCAAACATTACGTTTTGGTCTTGGAATACCTTTTACTTCACAGGCAAGTTCATTTAGAAAACTTTTTTTTTTTTCTGTCTCTCTAGGTGACCATAACAGACAGCAGTCAGTCTGTGACTATTTCCCTCAACCAACCTCATGATGAAGTGATTAACAACATTCCGGCAATGGAGGAGTGAGTATTTTTTGTATTATTATTTATTGTACTAAGGCGCAAATCTTGTTTTTGGTATGTGCCGTCCATTTTCCTGACAGTAGATAAACGCATGGCCATAGGGCTTACAGGGCTTCATGTTTCGTCTGGGGCTGTCATGATTTATTCATTATCTTCGGGCTAGTCCAATCTCTCATGTTCATGATGTTTCGCTTTTTCACTTTGTCTTTCAGGGCTCTCCAGAAAGCGCTTGTATTGGATGTGATGGTAGTAAGTGTGACTGAAGGTAATGGAGAGACACTCATCAGATTGATTGGCAAGGAAACTAGTGGAAGCGTAGTTCCATCGGATGACCTCAAACAGTAAGTTTGATTACGTATTGAAGATTAATTACCTCCACCAAGGAGGTTATGTTTTCGCTGGTGTGTGTCTGTGTATGTGTGTGTGTGTGTGTGTGTGTGTGTGTGTGTGTGTGTGTGTGTCTGTCTGTCTGTCTGTGTACAAGATATCTCAAAACGTACTGGATTTGGATGACATTTTCAACGTGTGTATAAGTTTGGGCTGTATATTACAAAGTGTGTGTGTGTGTGTGTGTGTGTGTGTGTGTGTGTGTGTGTGTGTGTGTGTCTTTCCCTAGTGACCTTGTGAGTAAAAAGGAGAGGGTTCAGGCTGAGCTTGCAGCAGTATTTGGACCTGATGTGGATTTTGACATTGTTGACAACTATTCCAACACAACCATGCTCATTATACTTGGAACAGTAATACCTGTGGTTGTGATTGCTATTGCTGCTGCTGTAGCAGGAGTTTGGTAAGTCTAAAATTTGTCATTGTAGCAATACATAGGGGATACATTTGTAGTAAACAGGGCTATAAAATAATGAGGAATCCCACTTTCATCTTCTATACACTTCTCACATGAACGTTACATTACACATTCTGAAGTTGCCAAGCTTATAACACTCTCCCCTCTCTCTATATGCAGGAGAAAGACAAGGAATTAGCAATTAAATAAATAAGCAAACAATCAAATAATATTAAACAATTAGATCAATTAATTAAACAAGGAATGAACATGCATTTGTTGCCTGAGTTATGCATTTTAACACTCCTCCTTCTGTCTTATATGCAGGAAAAAGACAAAGAGTAAACAGGAAAGAAGGTATCGCTAACATTTTTGTCCTCATATTATATTAATGACTAAATAATTGAATCATCTGAGATATGAGCATCTGACAGCTAATTATACTTTGTTTTTCCTCACACAGGAACAGTAACATTTCACATGATGTTGGGGCTAATTTCGGAGATAGTACAGCCACATTAGCCACAATAAAGAGATGATGATTAATGCTCAGATATTTTCATTTTCATTCATGTGTCCACATTTGGAAGTTGTTGTCATATATACATACAGTAGAGCTTGGTATTTCAGGGATAGTAAATTATGAGAACTTCAGGAAGTAGGCAAATGGTATTTTTACATCCTTTACTAGCAGAGAACAATACTTCTAAGTCACTTCTAAGTCATTACTAATAACTAAGACTTGAATAAAGCAAGCACTCTGCAGTTGTGTTTGACTTCTTTAATCGGCTCACAGACGTGGTGCTTGCCCGTATCCACACAGACATTTTAAAGAGCCTTCTGAGAAATTTGTGTACAGTAAGTTTGGAACCCAACACCAAAATGCATAAGAGATTTAAGCCATGTGCACATGGAAACAATAAGATTGCTACACGGTTATTTCTTCTACTGCTTAGAATATGCAAAAAAAAAAAAAAAAAAAAGCATAACACTGATGTAGTACTTATGCCAGGCCTATTTGGGCGCTAGATTGCTCCCCTCAGTGACCAGAAGAAAAAGCCAACAACTTGTCAAAGATGAAAGCAAATGCTAAAGGCAAGAACTTTACCAATCGGTGACTTATGTGTGGACCAACAACAAATTCAAGCTCATCATGACTCTGACGAAGACGTATAGTCGTAACGTTTGTCATTTTTTGCACAAATAAAAAAGACTGCAAGTTTCACCAGTGTGCTCCTGTCCTCTCCCTAAATAAGAACAAATTCAAGCTACTTTGTGTAAATTTGGATAATAAAGCTGTAATGTTTCCACACAATAACTGGGAGTCGTGTTTGTCCAAGTAAGCAGGAATTTTGGATTATGTGCAAGGAGATCGCTAGTGCCTGCCCTACCACAATGAAAGCTTCTCATACTGTAACTGTCATGCTTTTTGTAAAATTAGCCTAACTATTTCATTTAGCCTACCGTCTAAGCAAATATTTTGGGACAATTTAATATGTAGTGAATTATCGTTTTGTGTCAGAATTGTTTCAGAATTTAAAGTTGCAACACCTTAAATGCATGGAAGTAGACATTGGAAGTGTTAAATAATAAATAAAGTCTCATCTCAAACTCAAATATGTTTTTTTGTCTTATTATAGTTAAGTTATTGTAGCACCAACTGTCATAACATGACGCACACAGACACACCAACACTGAACAGTTCACATAGGGCCATTTCAAGGTACTTAGGGGGCCCCAAGCAAACAGGGCATGGGGGCCCTTCATCTCCCATAACACCTACATAAACCACATTGTTCTAATCTTCAAGCAACTTTCATTAATATAATTATATGTGTTGAAGTTACAGTTTTCTAACTCAAATTGTATTGAAAAACACAACTAAACTATTAAAATGATATTGAAAAACAGTGATTCTTGGGGGCCCCTTTCAGCCTTTATGCTATTCAGTGTTTCAGTGTTGGCTGGCCCTGAGTTATCGAGGGACAAATAGCCTCAGTGCTACAATATGATCAAAAGTTACAGAAGTAAACAAATTATCCAAACTCAGAACACAGATTGCTATATAGGAATGGAGTAATATCGGCTAAAGCATGGTCAAAGGGGTGGTCAAGATTAAAGGCACATTTCAGTCGAGGTCTTGGTATTTGTAAAGCTTTGTTTGACCGACTTTTCCCAAGACAAATGAGGCAAGCACTGTACCTTGACCTACATTTTATACTGCCGATGGGCGGCACTTGAGCGACTGTTTGTCTTGCTAGACAACTGTGATTAATGACATGGGTGTGTAGGATATGACCAAGCACTGATTCCCTGTTCACATACGATAGTTTAGAAATGTAGGCTACTGATTCCCTGTTTACATAGGGTAGTTTATCGATAAAAATTTGAAATGCTATTTGCTCATATTCTCGTTTTTGGGTAGTAGTTATCAAGAATTAAATTTCTGTTTTTCCTGGAAGCAGATTTTGAGTTCAAAACAGATGACATGGTGATGACCAGTCATTGCATCTGGACTATCGTGCTGTTCGGCTCGTTTATGGAATGCATTTGGACTTCACAAGCTGCACTTCCCGAATGTAAGTAAACAGAATGATAACTCACTATAGATAATGATGTTTGAGTTATGCATAGTCAGACTCAGAATGAGGTGTATTCAATGTGTCTTTATACGGCAGTGTAACTTGTAGTTGTGTAAACCAGTCTTTTACAACAGTACATAGTCAATTAGTAGGTTAAGTAATACATTCCAAACTACGAACAAATTTTGTATTATTGTAAATTACTTATAAACAGCTTCTTTGCTGAATAAAATGCTAAAAATATAATGTCATTCTCAGGATAAAGTAATCCATTGTAAACTTTGGTTCAGGTAATAATGAAACAGTAATAATAAAAAAATCTCTCTCTCTCTCTCTCTCTCTCTCTCTCTCTCTCTCTCAGCCCTCATTGTGACACCAATGCAAACAAAGACTCGGGTAAGTGCTGTTGACATTTCTATGCATGTTATCATTTGTATGTGTACTCTCTCTCTCTCTCTGTCTCTCTCTCTCACACACACTCACACAAACAGACACACTTCAATGAGTAGAAACTAGGCAATAAAGGAAAAGCATAAAGTAACAATAGCCTAACAATCATCTAAAAACATCAGAGGTAATCATCTAATTACCAAATTTTTGACAGCATAACTAGTGGTTAAAACTTTAACTTGTGGTTAAAATGTGAATTACATTAGTAATTCAGATTTTAAATGTTTGTAGGTATGCTAGCTTTTTGCATCTACAATATGTACCGATTCAAATAAAGAGCAATAGTTTAAACATGACAAATACCATCAGCAAACCCCCTGTATGCCATGGGGTTTTTGTTTACACAAAAACTTTCCAAATCCCCTTAGGTGGTGCTTAGTGTGGAAGGCAAGAATGAACCTCCGGTGTTCAGTTCTAAAAAGTACACAGCTGAGATTCTCAATGAGGTGGTGGCCGGGTATCCAGTTCTGCAAGTCAAGGTCATACAGTAAAAGATCATCTGCATACAACAATTTCAAGTTTTATGAATACTGTTTATTATTATTATTACCTCCGCAAAGGAGGTTATGTTTTCGGTCTCGTTACCTCTGCCAAGGAGGTTATGTTTTCGGTCTTGTTGGTTTGTTTGTCTGTCTGTCTGTTTGTCAGCATAATAACTCGAAAAGTACTGCACGGATTTGGATGAAATTTTCGGACAATGTGTACATTGGGACAAGCACGAGCCGATTAAATTTTGGTGGCGATCGGTGATCCAGAACATCATCTGTAATGTATATTGTGTTTGTGACCACATTGCCTTGGCGGAGGTCTGCGCTCTCTGAGCGCTTTTCTATTTACAAATGTGATTTGTATAAGTATAGATTTGGATTACAAACAAATGTATTCAACATTCTTAACTTTCCTTATCAACTGGTTTCCACCCCCCAGGCCACAGATCCTGATGTGGGGAACACACTGCAGTACTCTCTGGTGGAGCCCAGCTCCATGTTTGTAGTGGAGCCCTCTAGTGGTCAGGTGTATGTAGGGTCACTGGCAGGTGAGAGTGGGAAGGTGAGCCTGCAGGTGAAGGCAGAAGACCAGGGAGGACTGTATGACACAGCAACAGTGGAGGTGGGTTTACTTTGCATAAAGGACGAATACAGAGGGTGAATCAGTAAAACCGCAAACATTTTTCTTTATTACCTCCGCCAAGAAGGTTATGTTTCGGACAACATGTATAGTAAGTAAGAACTGATTCGATTTTGGTGGCGATTTTTATATTGTGTCTGTGACCCTATTGCCTGGCGGAGGTCTGCGCTCTCTGAGCGCATTTCTAGTGTTTATTTACAATTCATTCAAACAATCCATTTGTTTTCTTTTTTATTTATATCAAGTTTCCTCTTTTTCCAGGTGACTATAACAGACAGCAGCAGCAGCTCTGTGACTATTTCCCTCAATCAGCCGTTTGATTCAGTCATTTACCTGATTCTGCCCGTGGAGGAGTGAGTAACTTTTGGTTCATTTATAGAGTAAAGCAACTTTTTTCAGTTGTTGTCTTTGATAGTGGCCTGGGCCCGCCCATACAGTATGTCCTGTTACTACATGAAATTTCGTGATCAAGTCAGTATGGTCAAGGAAGCAATTTCCTTAACTCTTGAAATCCCGAAACGAGTAAGCTGGGCTGGATTGTTATGTCTGAGCATTAGGGCCACAGCTCTCTTCACAATGGACCTCTTTCACTGAACAAACACACACACAACTAACGTATGACAAACGATTACGAAAGTCTAAAATAGTAGCAAACTCTCTCTCTCTCTCTCTCTCTCTCTCTCTCTCTCTCTCTCTCTCTCTCTCTCATACTATTGTATTGAAGTTCTTGTACTTTCTATAAAACTCACTCTCACATGCGATCAAACTCACACACCATGCCATGCATACATTCAGTAAACAAACGTCTAACTGCAGTTATAGTTACTTCAGTCCTGCACTCACACTTTCACTCTGTATAACTTTTAGGGTCTTCCAAAAAGTCCTTGGGATGAATCTGAAGGTCATTAATGTCACAGGCAGCAATGCCAAGGCTCTCATTAGAGTCATCGCCAAGGAAACCAGTGGAGGCATAGCTACAGCTGAGCACCTCAAATCGTAAGATTTACCGTTTGTTGATAATTTTTTTTGTAAAAGTTTATTCTGTATATTGAATTTTATGTGTGACCCAATGATGGTGTGTGTGTGTGTGTGTGTTTGTGTGTGTGTGTGTGTGTGTGTGTGTGTGTGTGTGTGTGTGTGTTTGGCTTTCCTTAGTAAACTGATGCTCAAAAAGAAGATGGTTCAGTCAAAGCTTGCTGCAGTCTTTGAATCTGATGTGGATTTTGATATTATAGAAAATGATTCCGACACAAATATGATCATTGTCCCAGGAGTAGTGATACCTGTATTATTGCTTGTCATCGGTGCAATGCTAGCAGCATTTTGGTAAGTGTAATATTTTACCATAAACATAACAACAAAAAGATAGAATACACCAGTTGGAATGCAAATTGGCTAATTAAATAATTTGTATTAACTATATTAGACTGGATACTGTGCTTTACATTTACTTGTATACATTTAGCAGACACTTTTATCCAAAGCGACTCACACACACCCCCTCTCCCACCCCCTCTTTCTCTCTTCTCAGGAGAATAAAAAGGCATGAGGTGTACAGAAGGTATTGTATATTGCATACAATATTATATATGTTTTAGCTTATGCAATGGTTTCGTCATTAATTAAGTATATCAAATATGTAAATAAGGTATTGTAAAAATATTGTACATGTTGTAGCCTATGCTATGGTTTCGTAAATTAATTGATCAAATATGCAAATAATCTGCAGTGATCTGACATAATCTATGTTTTACCTCTCACACAGGGCAAGCAACTTTTCCCTTGATGATCAAGCATACCTGATGGATTGACACCGTACAAACTAGATGTACTTAAGGGAATGTGATGGTAGGACAGTGGTATAGCGTAGGGTTAATGAACCCGGCTTGCATGTTGGCCTCGGGGGCGCTGCAAGAAATTTTGGGCCCTATGACAAAAATTTTTTTGGGGGGCCTCTCAAATATTGATTTTAATATTAAATTTTTTTCTCTGGGCCCCCCTGTCTGTGCTGGGCCCTTAGAATCATCTTACCCCCCCCAGCGGCGCCCCTGGTTGGCCTGTAAATTGTTGTTTTGAACAGAGCCTGTGTACGACGAGCCAGAGCACTCCCTATTAAGGCCATTCCACCAATTCCAAGTGCAGGCCCGCTAGGGGGTGATCGTGAGTCTGTGGAACCTATCTTAAATTCATCTAGGAGATACTGGACTTGTTTTTTTTTTAGAGAAATTGGAATTTAAGCAAAACACATGTTGACCAGATTGTAAAATGTGATGATAGGGCAGTCTGGACTATTGTGCTGTGCTGTACTGTTTTCTGTCAGTTATATACTGTATGAGATGTGTGATACTGTATACTGTATACAGTAAACAAAGAAAGAAAACAATAAAATACCAAGTTCCAAGAAGTGTGTATTTGTGTGTTTAATATCCGTGATTAGTTCTAATACTTTATACAGTGACTTTCTGCAAAGGTATGATGGGAATGTTGATTTGGTATTTCCTCACACCAATGGCAGTTAGCGGATGGGCCAACTAGGCACAAGGGACCATAAGCGTACTGTTACGTAAGCGTAAGCGTACTGTTACAGATGCCCTAACAGTAAAACTATGGATGCCGTATGGATGCCCATTGCCCTTTATAGATGCCTTAACAGTAAATCTATGGATGCCTATCATTGAAACAGAGCAATTTCTCATTCTGCCAATAATTATGTGGAAAGTCTAACAAAAATAAAACATGTAGCCATATTAAGGTGTGCAAATGTTATACTTTCAAGATTGCAATGAAGTGTTGTGCCCATATTCCGGAAGAATCCCCCCAACACACACACACACACACACAACACACACCAAGTGCCATAATTGAATTGAATTGCATTAGAATATAACTGAATTGCATAGACCCCACACCATTCATCAGCTTTACATACCATCCCGATACATCTCTATGCCATGCCCCCCCTCCCCCAACACACATACTATCATTCACACACCTGACCTACACCTGACCTACTGAATTATTATTACACACACCCTCCCAACTTGAAAGTGAGCCAACAGATTGTTTGTGTATGAAAGAAATGTCATAAAAGTTGTCCTGAAAAAGCCTTTGTAAAGATATCAGATCAATCTCTGGACTCTTGTTTACAGTAACCTCCCAGATCGCAGTTCCTTGTTCCCTGAAGTTATTCACAGTGTTTCTTGACTGAGACGTGAAAATATGCCATATTTTCCGTCCCATTTTGATTTTGGGTAGCAATTTTTAAGTATTTTCTTCCTTTTTTTGTAAGAGAAATCGGAATTTAAACAAAAGACATGTTGACCAGACGTTGGGTTTGGACTATTGTGCTTTTGAGTTGTTGGTTTACCGACGCCATTTGCCTGTTTCACAGACAGCGGTTGCCTCTTCCCGCAGGTAGGTAAATAGCATGGAGTAGCTCAATTTATTTCACACAGTGAGTAATATGTAGGTAAAGGTGTTACAAATTATAAGTAGGCCTTACATTTTTACTCACTTTATTCAATGTTTCCAGATACATTATATGGGTCAGAGTGAAGTGACCTGGGGTTCGTTTCCCAAATCACTACGAGCTATTTACAAGCTAACTGGTTCCTACGATGTTGGTAGGCACCAGTTAGCGTGTAAGTAGCTATAGTGATTTAGGAAACTCAACTGTTTATTAGTTCTTTAGTGAATCCAGTGCTGAACAGATAAGTTTCTTCAATTTTGTTTCCTTATTTTAGGAAAACAAACCCCTCTAATTTCCCTTTTAGGCATATTTTAGTAAAATGTGGAGTGGGGAAAGAGTTGGTGTGAATTCAGCCGTCACCATTGGCAGACTATACCTTATTTCAGCTGTAAACATTTTTCAAAAAGCTTTTCTGGAAAATAGTCTTGGTTTAACTATTTGTATGTTTATGCAAAACCTGTAGTTCATTTTACTTGATCAAGGAAGTCGAATCAGTCTCTTTGCAAATTTACTACTTCATCTTGAGTATGAATAGTGTCTACTTTTGCCATCTCTGTTCAAACCAGATAAGATCTGAAAGGGATCAGATTGGAAATTTGTTAAATCGTTTTCATTCCTGGACTAATTTAGTCGTCAAATTAACACACAAATCCAAAGAAAAAACATTGTAATTTTACCTCTGCCAAGGAGGTTGTTTTCACCAGCGTCTGTGTGTCTGGACAAAGCAAAAATATTGTATTGTTTGTACTGTTTTCTTCAACCAGTGTATTAACAACTTAGTAACACACTGCATATTTTAGAATTGTGTTTTTCTCTGTGTTACTGCAGATACAGAGATAGACTGTGAAACTCCAAAGTCCATTGATCTGGCAAATAATGAGAATTTTGAAGGTAAAACGGACATGAAACACCATTCCCTCATCACTTTGTTGAAGTTTAGTAAAATAACATAGATAACCTAAAGAAATGTCAGAGACACAGACACTTTCTTTGTCATAATTGTGATCAATATTGATATTCAAAAATAAAAATGTCATCCATAAAATTATTCTTAAATTGTGACAGGCATAGTGGAATCTGTGACTGTCAGGCAAGGAGTTGAGCTTTTTCTAGAGTCACCATCATGTCCAGACTGTTTATCATTCCTGGAGCTGAAATACGCCGTTGGAGATCAAGTAGCTTTAGTGATCACAAAAAAACCTCTGGATGCTGAAGCTTTCAAAGACGTATGTTTATGAACTCTAAATGCTTTCAAATGCACTGGTCTTTACTGAGCCAATAGAATTATGTGATTTAGTTTTTTGTCCAATAATGACTTTGCTTTAACAACTTAATTTTCTTCCTAAGCCCAATCAACCTTCCTCAAGTCTCTCATACATCATCAGATGTGGAAATGGGGTAAGTTCAAATTAACCATTTCTAAATTACATGGGATTAGGGTTAAGGTTTTTGCTCTACCACCAACCCACATGGGCACACACACACACACACACACACACACACACACACACACACACATTTTGCTTATTCACTTATTTTAATTTAAAGTTTAAACCAAAAAATAATATTTATTAGCTCCGCCAAGGAGGTTATGTTTTGCTCTGCGTTTGTCTGTGTGTGAGTCTGTGTGTGTGTCTGTGAGCAACATAACTCGAAAAGTACTACACGGATTTGGGTCAAATTTTCGGACAACGTGTGTATTGGGACAAGTAAGAACTAATTCGGAGGTCTGTGCTCTCTGAGTGCTTTTCTAGTTATTTATATATTTGTTTGGTGCAGTTCACTTCTGCAAGTGTAAATGCACCAGACTTTGTAACTAGAATCAGGTGTGGCAAGTTCAGTCAGTCATTGGACACATATTTGAGGCAGAGGAAAAAGCTCAGAGTGAATGCAAATATATGCATAATCATGGAAATGTTCCGTGGGCCTACTGTACTACAGCTTGTTATATGTGCAGCTGTCAGTGTTTTGATGTCAACTCGACAACTTCCCATCACAGCAAGAAAAAAAAAACGTCCCGGTTTCATCAGTCTAGAGATGCATTCATACCCGACATCAAAAATGTGATTTAGTGTGCTGAAGCTTATAGCAGAAAAGAAATTGTTACATTTTCCGTCTTTCAAAAAGCATAAATGTTTTTAGGTGAGATCAAGGTTGGGCTGCCATCACACCTCAAATGCATCAAGATCAGAAAAGAGCAAAGGGAGAGAGCCACGTTGGGTTACTTGTTCTGAGAAAATGTCTAGTTCTCTTTGAAAACAGAAATAACACCAATAATTTGTTTGTTTGTGTAGGTCACAAATGATCGAACTCTGGAATTGTATGACCTCAATGACAATCGACCAGAGTTTGAAAATGTTGTATACATAGCCAATGTACCAGAGGTAAGGCAAAAGATTTAACATGGGGTCATTTTCAATCTCATTCTCAATTCTCAAGTATTGTTCATTCATTCATTATTTTGTTTCAAAACCAAACCAATATATTATTATTATTATTATTATTATTATTATTATTATTATTACAAGCTGTTTATAATTTAACGATAAGTTGACGATAATTTGCATTTTGGAAATAACCTGCCCATGGCGCTATAATAATAATAATAATAATAATAATAATAATAATAATAATAATAATAAACATTTAATTAATTTCTCCATGGACAACAGGCTACACCAGTTAACACATTGGTAACTCAAGTCAAAGCATTTGATGCAGATGTCAACCCTCACTATAATAGCTTTAGCTACAGTATTGAGGTATGTTGCATTTATTCAAGTTTGTAGTTATTCTTCAAAGAAAGTTGTGCAGTTGTATGTTCCTATAACTTGATATTGATTCTTTACTTTTCACATTCATAAAGCCGGCAACAACAACATTTGAAATCCAACCAAATGGATCAATCATCTTGAAGGAGCAGTTGAACTACAAAGTGAAAAAAGTGTATAATTTAACAGTGAAAGCCAAGGTAAATAAAGTTCAATATTTTTGTGTTGTTCAGACCAATTAATCTAATAAATATTATATGAATAATGATATAGTTCAATAATTTTGTCACTTACTCTTAAATATGTGTGTTATAGGATCAATCTCCCGAATCAGGTGAAGCTACTTTACTTGTTAATGTGTTGGAAACACTGAAGCCTCACTTTGAATATGACCTTTATGAAGCCGTGATACCTGAGAAGATGGTATGTCTGCACTCTTATTTCATTAATCTGCTATGATCCTGAAATTCTAATACACCTACTTTCCTGACATTTTTGTCTTGTATTGTGTCAGTTTGTTGGGACTTTGTTGACTAACCGTGTTATTTTCCAAGGTGGGTCCACTTCAATCGATTGATCCAGGCTCGATAAAGGCAGAAGCTGAAGATCAAATTATTATTTACGACATCAGTAAAGGTAAAAACAACATAGGCCTACTGCTACAATTCATACTGTTACTAAAATTGCAGACTGGCAGCTACATCTGAACTGTACGCAGCCCAAAGTACTCTTTTGCTATTTGTACCAAATTTTGTTGTTTCTTCTGAAAGCCCTTTGTAACCTTGAGAAACATATACAGGCAGTGTTACTCACCTAGGTCAAACTCTCACTAGAAACAAGGTTTTCGGTTTGTTTATATCGCAGTGCAACATTTTGCGAGCTATAATCAAATAGTGGATACCATTACGTTTAGTTGCTTATAAGTCCACTCAATAGGTTTGTTTCACACGTAATATGAACCACGTTTTTCAAAAACGAGATGCTTTGTTTTTAAACAAATTTTCCAGGTAACTCGCTGTTTTTGTTAACTGTCAATCAATGGTACTATATCTTCCATTCTGAAAATTAATTTATCTCCGTACTTGCCCACATTACATTGCAAGTTGTCACACACCTGATGTCTATATCTTGCCATGATACAAAAGACCCACTAACCTTTGTGCAGATAGACTGGAATTGTGTCTCAGACCAGGCAAGGGCCTGTATTACATCTTTTAGATATTGGCCTATATTTAGGAAAGACAACATCCAATGCAATTGTTTTTGTTGTTCTTTTTTTAACGTGTTCATTCCATGTCTCTCAGTATCTCCTGCAGAGTATTTGGGACATTTTGCTATTGACCATGAAAGTGGAGTCATCAGTGTAAAAAAGGAACTGGATAAAGAGACAGCCAGCACAATTAACATAACCATAATGGTAAGAGTATTATAATTGTTATTTAGACTGTTACAGGGTAGCCTGGCGAATGCCAAACTAAAATCACAAGTGATATTTAGTCTGGGGACCTACCTATTGCATTTCTCGTAGCGGAAGCATCATTTACAATTGTCCATAGCCGTTTATTGGGCGCTACGAATGTCTATCATAGCGTCTGTACATACCTCGGAGCCAATACCAGAGCCATCACGTGACGTAAAATGCAATCCAGGGCCGTACAAATCCCTTTTTGTTCTGCGATTGGATACCGAAACCAGGCGAGAAAAACAGCCATGGTCACCATGCTCCTCTGCAGAGTGAAATGAAATAAGCGTGCAAAGGACCATGGGAATTAGTTACAGGGTACATTAAGCCGACACAAGACAATGTTAAGTATTATTTCAACAGTCAATACTTTCTTTTTTTGTGATTCTGTCCAGGCTTCGTTTAAGGATAACAGCTTGGAAACAGCATATGCCTTGGTAACAAACTTTTACCACTGATACTGTATCATATTTTCTGCAACAGTACCCTAAATATTCCATAAAGTATATCCATGTCTGACTGGATCATTCACTCTCTCTCTCTCTGTTTCTTCCTGTCAGTCCTCTCTCCTTATTCCTGATAGTTGCAGTCCAGCCAGAATATTAATAGAGTTCAGTTGCAGCCCACAAGTAGTGTTTATATTGTCATTTCAAGTAGTATGTGTTGTTTCATTGTCAAGGCCTCATTTGTATTCTGAAATGCATTGTGACAAAGTGAGAAATAAAATAAGGATAAGTATAAGAGATACTTTTGAAAGATGGATACAGCTGAAAGGAGATATATTTTGAACGTGATTGCAGAACCAATTTTGGCCACAATCCTACACACTGCTCCTTTACTGTAAAAGCAGTGTACATTATTAAATGTAACACAATACATGATAAGTTATATTATTTCAACAGTCAAGACTTTAACTTTTTGTGATTCTCTCCAGGCTTCGTTTAAGGATAACAGTGTGGAAACAGCACATGCCTTGGTAGGCCAAACAAACTTTTACCACTTATAATGGAAAATGTTCATACTGTACCATATTTTCAGCAAGCAATACCCTAACAATGTCGTCAAGGACCACCAGCGGGCTGCGGACCACCTGTTGAAAACCAATGTTCTAGAACAATACCCTAACTATTCCATATATCCATGTCTGTCTGGATTATTCTCTCTCTCTCTCTCTCTCTCTCTCTCTCTCTGTGTTTCTTCCTCTCTCCTTGTTCCTGTAGGTGGAGGTTCGAGTGATAGACAGGAACAGGGCTCCTGTGTTCATTGAGAAAGTCTACAGTGCTGAGATCTTCAGTGTGGTTACAGCTGGATATCCTGTTGTGAACGTCAAGGTCATTTCCAGCAATACACATTCTATACACACAATTAACATCACCTTCTGAAAACATTTCACTGATACATTCACTGTGTACTTGCATGTTTATAGTGTGGTGCAAATCCATAATATATTATTATGGATGTTATTGTCCAATTCCTTAATTTTCAGATATAACATATTCAGGAATAGAATATGTGACAGCCATGCAGTGTGTTGTAGTCCCTGCAGACAATTTATAATTTATGGGGACTGTAAAACAAATATCTACCATATTATTTCAGTTCATTATTGTGTGTAGTGTACAAAGACTGATAATGTTACAAAAATTAACATACTCGCCAAATTGTCCTCTCAATTTATTTTCTCTCCCCAGGCCACAGACCCTGATGTTGGGGACACACTGCAGTACTCTCTAGTGGAGCCCAGCTCCATGTTTGGTGTTGAGTCCTCTAGTGGTCAGGTTAATGTAGTGTCAGTAGCAGGTGAGAGCGGGAAGAAGACTCTGCAGGTGAAAGCGACAGACCCAGGTGGACTCTACGACACAACAACAGTGGAGGTGAGGAGAGATGGGTGGAATATTTTTTTTTTTTTTTTAATTTTCACAAAAACCAATCTTAAGGTGGCTACTGACCAAAGATCCGGGAGGAGATGGGCTGCGACGTTATAAAAACCTAGCCTGACACGTCAGACTATATCATAAGAATGTATAGTCTGAAGACCACTGATAGACTGTACCTCAATGGAGGGGCGGGTGATTGCGTTGTCTTTCAAACTGCCTCTCCACGTAATAGGCTAGCGTTCCGGCCAGTGGTACCAGCTGGTATATCAAACTTTTCCCGTAGCCCGTCGGTAACACGGCAAAGACATCTTTTTCATAACGAAAAACTTCAGTGCACTTTCTTGTTTCACTTTCAAAGAAAATGACAAGTGCAATTCGTCCAAAACTAAAGCCAAAGACGATTCTGCTCTGGTTTGAGCAGGGCTGTCGTCATCGTACAAAGCCCGCCTTACGATTTCCTGTACACATACCGCACTGTGATTGGTTATCCGCCGCCAGAGGAAGAATACAACGGGTTTCTATCAGTGGCCTCTAGACGTATCCTCCGTGCAAATTCAAATTTGCTACCGCTAGGGGTACGTCTAGAGTTCTAGGCTAATAAAATCCAGCAACAGTCTAAAACTCAGAAACTGAGTTTGCACTCCTTGCAATAACCTGCAACGGTTGATTCACTCCACCACAACTGCTCTCTAACACCGTCTCTCTCGATCTTCAGTCTGTATTGGCCTTAAGTGTTCAGATACTGTATTTCTCACTGTTTTAACTGAGACTTTTGTTTTCCCTTATTACTCAAAGGTGACTGTAAAGTACTGCGACCAGAAAAATGTTGTAAAAATTTCTCTCAACATGCCAGTTGTCAGCGTGGAGGACAATTCTGTGAAGTTGAAGGGGTAATTATCAGGCTGATTTATGACCTGTTCCCACTTATTGCTCGTTCATACAGTTGTCAATGGGCCTCATTCCTCAATATATTCATATGAATTATCTTAAATTTGTTCCCATTAAATAGCCTATATTGGGGAATACAAATCTGGGGTTTAAGAACAAATTTCTTCTTAAGAATGAGGCAAATTGTTTTCACTTGCTAGTTGTGTGATTGGATTAATATTAATTTTGTTAATATTATAAGAAAAATTGTAAATATAATAAAAAAAACAAGATATTTGTGTTTTTTTCATCTCTCCATCGCAGGGCTCTTGAGACCGCAATGAGCTGCTCCGTGTTTATCGTAGGCATTGGGGCAATGAGTAGATCCTCTGTTCATCATCAGACATACGTCGACTTCATCGCACTTCACGGAAATGTGATCATGTCCAGACATGATGTTGAGAGGTATGATATGAAACTTAACATTAGCTACATTAAAACTCTATACATTATCTTGTCTTCATATATATATTTGTTGCTGTCCATGGTCTTGTTGTCCATGGTCTTGTTATTTATTCTGTGTTTAGTGTGCTGCAGAACAGAAACCTATTGTAAACCAGCACATGCTAAGTCAGGCCCATTTTAAAATGTTACTTTTAAAATTTTCCGGTAACATTTTATCATGAATTCATGCATAAAATCATTCATGATAAATTCATGATTCATGCATTACTTCATCTCTGAAAGTCTAATGAGTTATCAGGAATTAACATGAATTCATTGTTTGTCATTAATGACAAGTATTAAGTATTATTTACTCTGGGTACATCATCATGAGTCATGATTAATTAGCATGAGTCATGATTAATTAGCATGATCATGATGAATTCATCATATTTGTGCCCCCTCAACTAAAGTGTTGACACGGTTAAATTGGTAAAATGTCGTTGACGTATGGGATAGATATGAGGAACTAGGCCAAAGTAGGCTAAATAAGTACTTTTTATTATATCAAATTATTTTGAACAAAAATATCATGATCATGTGTAATTAGTCATGACTCATGATGATGTACCCAGAGTAATTAATGCTTAAGATCATCTGCTATTTCTGCAGGAGGTCATTAATGATAAACAATGAATTCATGCTAATACCTGATGAGTCATTAGATATTCAGAGATGAAGTAATGCATGAATCACAAATGAATCATGAATGAAATCATGCATGAATTCATGACAATTCATGTACCCTTACCCCAAAGTGTTACCAATTTTCCTGTATAATAAATGTTACAAAAAATAACTCACCAGCTGCATGGCTGACTGTCACCCCAGTCATGCTCATTTCTTTGTTTGTTTGTTCTCCTTGTTATTCCAATCCGCTGCGTGCTCCAAATATTCTGCACGTCTCAGACAAATTCTACGTCTCAGACTACACTGGCTGCTGTGGTCACCGAAAGTCACATTAGAATGTTAGCAGTTAGCATAATCTTAAATGAATTAGATGTTTACCGTGAGAGTTTTGACATGGAGACATAGTGGTTCTGTTCGACTATGTCTATCAGACTAATATGTCTGACTATGTCTGTCAGCTAATAACCCAAATGCAAGATTGCTTGTTATTTGTAATTTTCTTTTACAGTGATTTTTGTGCAGCCAATGTAACCGGAAGTAGGCAAAGTGAGCTGTATTAAAAATGTTTCTAGTGCAAGGAGTATAGCATCTCTCATAGTATCTCTCTGACATATTGGTTGACTGTTTTCTACTGTAGGATACTGGAGAGTGAGAGGGACAAGGTTATGACTGAACTCCAGGCTGTGTTTGGTCCTGATGTGGACTTTGAAATAGAAGGAGATGAAATAGATGGAGATAAACTTCCTCCATGGACCTCCATCATTATAATTCTTCTGGGAGCATTGGCTGTTCTATCATGCATTAGCCTGGTTGTCTTAGGAGTCACGTAAGTGGATTATCACCATAACCGGGACATATATGTACAATATTAATTTAGCCTAATTTTCAACTTTATCAGATCATAAAGTTCATTTTATAAACTAAAATGGAGTTGTCTTTGTTATTTCTTTCACAGGCGTGGCAGGCGCAAGCCAGGGTAAGACTGAAACATGAACCATCTATAATGTAGGGACCCTTGGAAAATGTGACCCTGCACCGCGAAATCAGTCGCATTGGCATTTTTTTCAAAATTAAGTTATTACATTCATGTGAAAGGCAAGAAAATAACCTTTCAAATGATACCACTATCGATACAATTGGCCAACAAATGACCGTGTTCAAAGTGTTACAATGTTGTCAGAAAAGTCAGAAAAAATGAAAAGCGGAGAAAAACAACGCTGAAGTTTATTGTGGCAAGGGAGTTATTAGGCTAGCTATTTTGAACATTATGCTATCAGTGAACTCCGCTAAATGAATTCTGCTATTAGTCCAACCAAACCAGTTAACTGATATCAAGCCTACTTATCTAACATGCAACCAAGGCAGGAATACCCCTATTTGGGGACTTTACGTGAAATATGGATATAACATGGATATAACTTGAAGTTCACCATAAAGTTAAGGGCCAGTGGATGGCAGTGATGGGGACTTGGACTCGAGACTTGGACTTGGACTTGACTTAAGTCGCTCATTCTGGAGACTTCAGACTTGACTTGTGATGGTAGCGAACATTGAACTATGTTCTCATACTGTTTGTATGATATTATTGTCACCCTGTAAGAAGTTATTTCTAAGGTAACATGTTGAAATGTGAAATAGTTGAGCTAGCCTCCCCAACCTTGAGTGTGTGTCAATGGCTGCTCTTTTAGTATGCTAAGTATCCAGGCCTCTCTGAAGCCTGCCTCCCATCCCCCCTGTTAACACTCTGTCCCCTCACAGTGAAGACAGAGAGAACAATGGTGACTACATATTATAGTACTGTTTGAATGTACAGAAATGTAATGTATGTCATTGTATGTCATGTTTGGTCTCATTTTGATGGTCTTAATCTAAGTATTTTCATGGTCTCAGTCTCATATAGAAATAGGTTAGTCCTGACATGTTTATCTGAGGTCTGCAATACCTGGTCATTTCAAGGTATCCATCTAGAGTCATTAACATGTAAGGGGTTACACCCCCACTTACCCCCTCCGTCCAGTAATGTATTTAAACTAGCTTCAGACTGAAGTAAATCAGAGATGGGGTACTCTTCATGGAACCCTGTCACTCCGTTGCCTTTCCATAGGCAATGTAACCTTAAGACAATAAAACCTGAATCCTGATTGCTCCAAAGTCCTGATCCAGTCTCTCAGACTACTTACTATTACTTGGACTTGCCCTCAATGACTTGAGACTTGACTCGGACTTGAGCCTTGTGACTCGTGAACAATGTTCTTTTCACGGAAATTATTTCATTATTTTGTTTTTTCTGATGTTTCTTATGGGAAAGCATAAGCACAATATTTCCTCTTAGGTGCAATGTAACTCATGCATACAACTGCATTCTAAATGTTCTCAGGTCTAACATTACAGCTGATTTGTCAATAGCATTGTGTGCATAATTATGTCCACCCTCACCCTGAATTTTTTTTTCCAAGATTCAAAAAGGCTCGACTTGGGGAGAAGACTTGAGACTTGACATGGACTTGGGAGGCTCGAGACTTGACTTGAGACTTGACTTGGCATTGCGCCTCAGGACTTGGGACTTGACTTGGACTTGAGTACAAAGACTTGAGACTTGACTTGGACTTGGAAAAAATGACTTATGAACATCACTGGTGGATGGTTTGATGTTTTGCTATGAAGTAGGCTAGGCTACGCAACGATGCAATGTGTGGATGCAGCTGTTACTATGGGATTTAAGGTCATCATGTCCCTCATCTGAGAGATATCCTTGAAGGAGAAAAATCAGCAGACAGTTAATACTTGGTTTGTGCCGTTTATAGCACTACTTAACGCTTAACAGCTTATTAAACTTCCAGTTATGCCAACTAGCTGCGCCAACTTTAGAACCCGTCTGACTAGCCAGCTTCCAACTCAGTCAGATTCTCCACCCGACGTTAGTTTCATCTAGAGGGATTTTATGGACCCTAACACAATCTGCAAGTTACTTATAGCCTAGTTTATAAAAATGGAAAAGCCCTTTACATTCAGATAATTATTATCTATGACGAATGTTCACCTGCCCTGCTGTAGTTTACTGTACAAACCAATTAGCACTATAAATCTATGACAATCTATAAGTTAGTACAATGCTAAATGGATACACCTTCTCAACAAACACATTTTTAATCCATTTGAGGTATGAATTTCAGCATAATTTAACTACAATCTGAAAGGGTAGACTTTATACTGTCAAATTATGCTGAAATGTGAAATTCGACTTTTTTGGTGCAAGCATTCCATTTTTAGAATTTTCTCAGAAACGAAGCTTGCGCCATTTTCGTGCTGCAGAGTCACATATTAGCTTATTTTACTAAATATTGAAATCAATTTACTGAATGATAACAGTGGCCGATTTCAGAAAACAACTTTATACTTTAGACTTTGTATGGTTTATATGGTGGTAATGGTATATTGAAGTATAGAAAATGGTGCTCCTGTTTTATTAAATTAGGAACGACTCCTCTGGAACCAGTGAAGAGTAAGAGGGACACATGTTCTATCTTTATTGCATGCTGAATTAGCCATTTTGATTGTTATTTAAAGGAATAGTCCACCTCTCTATGAAATTGGGTTATTCACCGTTTTACCTGGAGTTACACAAAGGGATAAAAGCATTTTGGTCTCAGTGCTTGCATTTTCCTAGTCTGGCAATCCCAATTTTAGCTTTAGCTTAGCATAGGCACTG
The DNA here is from genome assembly GCA_027497455.2 of Sardinella longiceps. NCBI lineage: Eukaryota > Metazoa > Chordata > Actinopteri > Clupeiformes > Clupeidae > Sardinella > Sardinella longiceps. Next base: position 93,828 of record JAODXP020008356.1, on the reverse strand, counting down.
GAATGTAATGTTGCCAAAGAGTTGCTATTTGGCTACTTTACATTCCAGTGCCTATGCTAAACCATGGCTAAAAAAAGAGGTAAAATTGAGGTTGTCAGATTAGAGAAATGCATATGCACTGAGAGCGAAATGCTTTTACCCACATATGTAACATCAGGTAAGGGGGTAAATAGCCCAATTTCATAAAAGGGTGGAGTATTCCTTTAAAAAAAGCACCATATTCCAACACTATTATCTGTTTATTTTCCTAGGAGAAGAGACTCTATGGAAGACAAGCCTACATTCTGGACCACAGAAGTACAGTGGACTCGCCATCTAAATACAGCAAGAATACAGCCTCAGCCTTCACATTATCTGAATTACTCGGGCAGACCTTACCGCTAGTCATTTAACATCTGGACGTGTTGTGTGTGATTTAAAGAAACATTATGAGGAATGCTGTGACTTGTTAGGCTGGCGAATGCCAAACTAAAATCACGAGTGAAATGAAATAAGTGTGCAAAGGAGCATGGGAACTCCCAGGCTAGTAACTACAGATGAAGAGCTCATTTTTACTTAATATTCTCAATTCTACTTAATATGTACTAAATCATAACAGTGGGCGATTTAAGAAAACAAGTGTGCAGTCATTTTAAGCCAATTATTAAAGTCATTTAATATCTGGACGTGTTGTGTGTGATTTAAAGAAACATTATGAGGAATGCTGTGACTTGTAGTCCTACAGATGCAAAAGCTCAGACGCAAAAACCTGAAATATTCAAAAATTCAATTCAATTCAATTCAATTTGTAGAGTACTCAAATACAGTACATTGTCTCGCTGTTACAGACAGTACAGGGAGCATCCATGAGTAACAGGGGCAAGGCTCCCTTCTCTTTACTAATAATTCATTTTCAGGAAGAAACTTGGGCAGATCCGCACCTCATGGACTCGGCCTACCTGCCAAGGGCCTAATAGAGTATCCGTACAGTCGGTAGTCTGATAACATAGATTGACCATGAATGAAAATCAACTTTTAATCAAGGTTTAAAGATGACATAGAATGGATTAATTGAGTATTGTACCTTGTTCACTGATGTTAAAAATACAACTTAAAACTTTAACTTAAACTTAAAATACAATATATTCAATTGTATTTTGTCAAAAAAGATCAAGTGATATTTTACAAGCCTAGTTAACACCTCATATTTAAGATGTGTATTGAAATGGGTTTTTTGCCTAAACAACGCCTCACTCTGGCCACCTTAATTGAACTGCAATGGTTTTGTGCTATTTGACATCATTTGTAGGCTTTGTTCTAATTCACCCATCATTTAATGGCTATTTCTAAATGTAGGATTTCCATATGAAAGAGGGCAGAACCATGTCTCGTGTTCATGATAGCTCTTTGGCCATCCACAATCTCTCTTAATTCATCAAAACCAATGTAAAAGTGGTTTTCCATTCTATGTCTCCTTTAAGTAATACTTTCCAGGAAATCTCTATCGCACTGCAATTTAAAGATTTTTATCAGGTACAAACAAATCAGGAATTCAATTTTATTCAATTTTATTCTGGGTGCACTCTAATGTTGAACAGTAAGCACTATGCAACATGTTGTAATCCAGACATACAGTATGTAACACTATCAAAATAAAAGCCTTAACATGTCAGTGTGTTTTGTATTGTTTACATACAGTATACGATTGAGCTCACTTATTCTTGTACTAACTAATTTACTGAATGAACTGTTCAAAGTTCTCTAATAGCATTTAGCCTGAAATGTACCAGAGCTCCCTTTTAAAACGTCTGCCACCATTTCTTTATAGGCACGCACCACACAGTGGATGTTTTTATAGATAGATAGATAGATATATGCTTTATTGTCCCACAGGGAAATTTGATTTTGGGTTGGGTTTTGGTATGTCTCAGGTCACTTTTTTGGTTGCTGAAAACATGGCTGTTGCACTGCAGCATAAACCATAATGAATGTGGAGGGAGTTTAAAAGGATTTTGGCAGCAGTCAATATTGAATAATATGTGATGGTTAAACCTGGAAAAACTCAATACAAAAGTAACTAACCCAACACTGACTGTGCAGCCATTGGCCTTGGGTTAGAGAAATGGAGGTGGGCAACGCCCGGTGCTCTACACTTTATTTATTTATGGCTTATTTGATAGGGACAGAAACAATACACATAGACAAAACAGTACACATATAGTGGAACAGCCTATCACATGCTTGTAACAAAAGATGGTAATTGTCAACACTTGTCCCTAGGAGGGCTTTGAAAAAAAAAAAAAAAACATTGAGCAGGAAGGACTTTAAGTTTTTTTTTTTAGTAATGTAGAGGGGAAAAGGCTTTAGACAATTACCCCATTTCCTGACGTTAATTTGCTCTGTGTTATGAAATTAAAGGACATAGATTCTTTGAAAGAAAGGCCTAATTCAAAGGACAGAGATTCTATGAGGAAAAACATGATTTTAAGGACAGAGATTCTTTGAGAGACAGGCCTAATTTAAAGGACAAAACGTTTGTGTAACGTTATGTGTAACATTTTTAATGTTCAATATCAAAATCTGCTTTACCTGTTGACAAGCTTGTCCTTTCTCGGAAATATTAACCACCACAATTAATTCCGTGTGTCCGTATTGGCTTGACATTTAGCATTTGCACACACTTTAACTGGGGTATACTCTCCATGTATTGCTGCCATCTTGGAATACGGAAGCTGAAAACAGTCATATTGTTCGCGGTTTGGCTATAGACTGACAATAGACCGACATCCACATGCAGGCTACCGTAGCTGTAATATGTCATTTAAAATGATTTGTACTTAATTTTTCTCAAAGGCTACACATTGGGGCTTTAATTTCAGTTACAGGAGCTGACTAAAAATGTAGTCACTGAAGCCCCTCATTTTGCACTTTCTATACTGCTTGATTCATTCCAAAACCATTTTTAATACACTTGCTATGTTTACACTGTGTATGTGTTTATGCGAATATTATAGCCTACAAAATGCGGCTACAAGGGGTGTGTGCTTAACTATACTTAAGGGACCCCTTGCCATCAAAGGAATGTGGTCTGGCATTCCGGTCCGTGTATATTTTGGTAATTGGATTTTCCCTTTATGAATAGGAATTAAAAAACAAAAAACGACTGGTTTATTTGCCTTTCGTTTTGAAGCCCAAAACCAACAATTGAATTATGCAGCATTTTTCTTTCATTTTCATTTTTTGATTACACTTTACAAAATGAAATTCAAAGTCAACAGGAACGGAAAAACGGACCAAAAACAAGCATTATTCATATTCTCGCACCGGAAGCCACGTGCTAGGCCTATATGTTGATTTAATTTCTGAATCGTCCCTGAGCCAACACAATATTTATGGATAAACATAGCCTATCAATTTGCAATCAGCAACTCAACACTCATTACCATGTGATTACGAAAAAAAGGAATCTACACAGGCAATAGGAAAACTTTAATGCAAACATCCCTTTCAACAAGTGCCACGGGAGCGCGTCCCAAAAAAAACTGAAGAGTTTTGCCACCGTCCATCGCGGAACCCTGGATGATGGACACATCAAATAGCCTAGCCTACTGTATCTAATTAAGACTTTATGCCATGTTTTTTTCTTTATTGAATGAGCTGAGCACAAGTAGAACCTACACGATACCGCTCTGCGCGTTTTTTCCGCCTTTGCTCATTCTCGTTGAGATTGCAAAGACAGCTGTGTATAAATAAAAAAAGTATGAAAAAGATTTTCCTGTTCCGCAGTGTCAGCATAGCCCATAAAAAACAATCGTCAAACAACTTAGGCTATTCCAGATGCCCCCACGTCTCTATAGGGCCTAAACTCACAGTCCTCACTCGTCACCACATAGGCTATGTTACCCATTACTACAGTTGGGCTATATTATGTGTCCTTGATTAAAAGTGTCTTAGTCATTTTAATTAATTTATTCAGACCCATTTTCATACGATGGAGATAGCCAAGGAGCTGCGTCGACCGCATTCGATGTCAGCCTAGGCCTATAGTTGATACCCGTGCTGTCAGATCAAAATATATGACAGGTTAATGATGAAATTAGTTTTTTTTTTTTTTTTTGTTTAATTGCATTCTTGCATTAGGCTACAGCGTCCACACATGCAACAGTGAAAACTGCAACAAGATCAGATCTAATGTGCATAACCATCTGTTGCGTCTTGATGCGTATAGGCCAATAGCGCATCACCTAATGTAGCCTAAGCCTACAGCCCTTATTTTTATCCATAAGAAAAAGTTTGGCTGTCTAATCTGTTGTTAAACAGTGCCCAGTAGCCTTCAAATTGCCTAACTCTACTGGCTTTAAACATTTTCATACTAGGAGCTCAGTCTGATTTATCTGAACATTGATCATCTCTGCATCAGCTGGCCCGACATATCGGCACAGGCTATTCGATATTCCTCTCGCGGTGCAGACGTTTTTGAAAATTCTGTGCTATCTTTCCGCCACTGCCAGGCTCCTCAACAAACTATGTGCTCTGTTACAAGGCTTTAGGACTATCTGCTGTAGGCATATTGGATCACTCTCCTTTCCCGAACAGACAAGGGCTTTCTAGCCTCACAAGCGCCTTGAATCTAGCCTGACATAGCCCGACCATACTGCTGTTCATCCTGAATCGCAAATAGACCAAAAAACAACTGTCGGTGACGGGCGGATGCGAATTTGAGCCTATATGGTAAAAAAAAAAAAAAAACTTTGGTGCAAATGGCTGTGGGACAGATGATGAGTTTTGCGATATGGTTGTGGATGAAATAATAGCCTATCCGCGCACCTCTATAGCCAGCCTGCCTCCCTCCTGGAACCCCTGCCCCTCCTTTGCCACCCTGAGGAAAAAAGTCTGGAGCAGCCACTGAAGACACCTCTGTGCTGGCCTCCTAGTGGAGCCTCTCTCCAGGCCTGGACCCTGGCTCTCTCCCCTTGGACTTATGGCCCTCAGCTCTCTCCCCCCTCAAACACTCCTCCATCGACTCCTCACACATCACTACCCGTATACCAAGCACTCTCCTCCGGGGAGAACACCTCCACCAGCTCCGGGGGGGAGGGACACGCCCACTTCCTCGGCACCCCCAACTCAAGATGTTCCTCGGGCAACCCCCTCAAGTTCAGAATTTTTGCACAAAATTATCTTCCGCCCCCGCTTTCCACTGAAATGCACGCATGATGACAGGCCTTGTTTAGCCAATTCTATAATTTCTGAGTAGGGCTCCAAAGACATTATTCTCGCTTATTATTCTTGCATTAGCCCATTCGCGCTTACAGTCTGAATGGCGGCTTCCGGTGCGAGAATATGAATAATGCTTGTTTTTGGTCCGTTTTTCCGTTCATGTTGACTTTGAATTTCATTTTGTAAAGTGTAATCAAAAAATGAAAATGAAAGAAAAATGCTGCGTAATTCAATTGTTGGTTTTGGGCTTCAAAACGAAAGTCAAATAAACCACTCTTTTTCTGTTTTTTAATTCCCATTCAAAAAGGGAAAATCCAATTACCAAAATATACACGGACCCATTCCCAACACTTTGTCCAAGACAATTCACATTCCTTTCAAGTGTTGTTCCGTGGTGGTGGAATGAACTAAGTTCTACCAGAGGGGTGTTCCATGATGGTGGAATGAACTACTAAGCTCTACCAGAGGGGTGTTTGAAACTCTTGAAGACCCACCTCCTTTTCTGCTTATCTCCGACGTCAACAAAAATCCTTACATATACTTGGATAAACCACTTGTCCGTCATCCTACTTCAACCACTTAAATCAAAAACTACCAAATGCATCCCGTGATCCCACGCGATTTCTAATTTTTCACCTGTTCCAAACAAACATAAATGCTAGAATCTGCGGCATAGTTGCCCACATTGCATGACTATTTCAGCTAGGTTACTAAAGGTGAAGAGTAGTTACTTGCTGCCTCTGCATTCTACCAAGGTTAATAATTAAGCTTGTTGGTACACGTTGCTCTGACTGGCAATAAAGACATAAACCCTCTTTGAAAGCATTGCGGGACTAACCGTCTAACTAACCGTCTAACTGTCTTAATTGTGGATTAAAAGGTGTCCTTTAAGTATTTAATGGTGCAAGACTGTCACAGAGCATCAGACGTGACTGTTGTCTCGGAAAAATGGGGATTTCTCTCTATGTCTGGATTGTGATCCTCTCAACTTGTTTGGTAACAGACTTCAGCCACAGTCTCCCAGTTGGTGAGTATACAGACAACATGAAACAAATATATTATTTTTTCACTGGTTTTATTTGCCTTTACAAATCATTCGGACTACTGTCATGTTTTCATTTACCTGTTTTCACATCCGTAAAAGTATGTTAAAGAGACTTTAAAGGGGTCATGCTTTTTTCAAGCTAACTTTTTTAGCTCTATTTTTCAGAACAGGCTGTTTCTCATGGCGGCATGCACCAGGTAACTACACACCTGCAGCCATCACATTGGAGATTTCCCCTGTAGCCTATGACAGTCAGGCCACCCAATTGATCATTTCCATTGTTCTCAGTGTCAAAGTGTCTGCCAACTTGTCTCTCTTTATTTTTGCAATTATCCATTCTCATTGCCCTCAGCTGCTTATGTGGCTGCTAGGGATGCAACGGTACAGTGTGCCCACGGTTCGGTATGTATCACGGTTTTGGGGCCACGGTGACGGTACGGTTTCGGTATTTTCCAACAAAAAAGGGGTTGTAAAATTGTTCTTTTAATGGCTATATTCCTTATCAACCATCAGCCTATCTATCAGTCTATCTGCAATTTTCATTTGATTTCTTTCATAAATTGCCTAGTAGATAGGCTACTAGAGGGGTAGACAGAATAAAATAAAACCAACAATTACGGTAGGCCATCATTGTTAATATTCTTGAAATGCTATGAAATGTCCTAAACTAGTAAATATCCTCCAGTAGCCTAGGCCTATTTTATTGTTTGCTCATTGCTGGTAGCCAACAACAGAATGAGAGGCCTTTTATTCCTAGTGGGAAACGGTCTGCGTGACAATGGATTGCATGACATCCCAAACTTCAGAAATTAATTTCTGAGTCTACTATCAGTGTCTTTACAACACCGTGCTGCAAAGAAGCTTGCCTTTATGTCAATGTTACTGGGGATGAGAGGTACAGAGGACGTTTTTTTTCTGTAAAACGTTTAGCCTGTCACTTGTTGCATCCAAGCTCAGTCTCACCGTACTCGACATTTGATCTAACTCATCGCAAGATAAACTAAGCATTACAGCCCCTACACATCCTTGCGTAATATTTTACATTAGGCAAGGTAGGCTATATTTGCGGTAGCCTAGGCGAATTTGGTCGAGTGGTAAGCGCTATTTTCTGACAACCGGTTTAGTAGCATGTGTTGTAGGCTATTAGACGCATTTTACGTTAATAAGTGCTTTGTTTGTGTAAACGGTCATCAGTTTGCACAAAATCTACCACAGCAGCAATTCTTCTGGCTTAATGTTGCCTACTTTCCGAGTGGAGCTTTCAGCTCATCTCTCTCCGTCTAACGTGCAGTGAGTGAAAAGTTTCACACATTTGAAGGCGGAGCTAATTAGCATAAAATCACGATTGGTTGAGGGTTCTACAGCTCTGCATGTACAGCTCGTGAATGCTGGCTGCATAAGCAAATTTCAGGGAGCTTCAATAGATTCACATTTTATTAATAAACCGAAATATTGTGGTTTACGAAAGTTTATTGAACCGTAGAGGGCGTATCGTTCGGTAACCGTAAAATTCAATAACCGTTGCATCCCTAAAGGCTGCCAATGTTGTCGGACCGTACCCACTTTGCCCTGTGACATATGTAGTTAGGAAAATTCTAAACAGATGATTTGAGCAGCTGAACAGTTTCTAACAGTGTAAATTGGCTATTTTAAAAGTAATTTAACCATAAGACTATTAAGCTGCAAAGTTAATTTAAAATACGTATGTAGCGCACCCTCAGATTAATCTAGATCTACAGTAAACATAAAATGTAATCAGTGTTGGGGAGTAAGGAGTTACATGTAACGAAATTACGTAATTTAATTACAAAATAAAAGTAACAGTAATCAATTACAGTTACTTTGAAAAAATGTGTAATTGAATTACAGTTACTTCAAGAAATATGCAGAATTACAATGTCAGTTACATGATCCCAGTATCATCTTCAGAAATATTGGCTATGTGCACTTCATGTACAGTACAAACAACATCCTCTGTTTACAACTACAGCAAATGTCACTACAGCTAAAAGACACTATTCTAATATAATTGTTTCTACAGTACCATCATGTTGGCAATACAGCGGTCTAAGTTGCAGTAGCAAGGAGGCCTGACTGTCAGACAGAAACTAGAACATAGGCCTGTAGCCCATTGCTGGATATAAAAATGAACTCTATTGATCAGGTGCACACATACTGTATGAGCAATCTCAGACAAACAAACACCTGCTTAGTCAGTGATGTTCACCAAGTATTTTAACTATTTGCTTGCTGTGAAATCTGACACTGCTGTGGGAGTTAGAAAGGATTCTGGCAGTGTCAGTGCCATATATGTGACAGTTAACATTGCCAGGACTGAAAAACTCAAAATTGCTTGACGAATGATTTTTTTTATCAAAAATGTAGAAATGTAATCAAAAAGTAATCAAAATGTAATTAGTTACATTACTTTATTAAAGTAATCAAAATAGTTACAACTTGTAACTTGTAACTGTAACACATTACATTTCTAATTTAACTTACCCAACACTGAATGTAATTCAAACTATATGTATATTTGAATAGGTGGAAATTAATACCCCACCTGTGTTTGAGGCGAATTTCTACAAAGCTGAAATCTTTGATGATGAGCCATATAAGTCTCCCGTGGTACAAGTCAAGGTAACATTATACTGCATCTTTACCGTAGTTTTTCAATATTCTACTGCATCTTTACCGTAGTTTTTGAATATTCTACTGCATCTTTACCGTAGTTTTTGAATATACCTGCAAAGACCATAGCCTGACATAGCCCGCCCATAATACGGCTCTTCTTCCGTTTTCATGGTCTGGAGACGGTCTTCTCGGGAGGGTTTACATCGGTTGACAGACAACCGGCCATTAAGTGAAGCGGATTAGACGAGTTGTCCAATCGTTTCAAGCCAGAACTGAATGCCCCCCCCCTCGCTATAATCACGTCAGGTTAAAGAAACCTCCAGACCATGAATACGGATGAACGGCAGTGTCAGGTTACAAAGTCCATGCATGTGCAAAAACCCATTTAACTGCATACATGCATGGGTCCCATCAACCGACTGCAGTACTTTCTCCCTATAGGCCCATGACCGGGACCCGTATGACTATGTGGAGTATTACAGGCTCCATGGCTACACATATTTTGATGTGGATAGAAACACTGGTGTGGTGTATGTAAACAGCAATTCTATACCAAGTCGTTTGTATACAATGAAAATTGAAGCAACGGACAGGCATGGCCTCCGTGACTTTACAAATGTGGAGGTGAGGAACCCCCTTTTTTTTGTACTGCTTGGGTCAAACATTTTCTCATTCAGAAATCTCCTCAATGCAGTGGAGAGTGTCTCTAATTGTTTTGTGTCTCATAGGTGACTGTAAAGAAAAACCACAGGAATACAATCCTCCTTGCAACACTCATACCACTGGCAGTCATTGTTTTGGTTTGTGTTGGTGTGGGTATCGTTTATTTGTAAGTATGGGTTACCCCACAATTTATTAGCTTAAAGGAATACTCCACCTTATTATGAAAATTGATTATTCACCCCCTTACCCCCTTGGAGTTCCATGTGTGTAAAATAATTTTGGTCTCAGTGCATGTATTTTCCTTGTCTGGCAACCCCAATTTTGCCTTTTTCTTTGTTTTAGCTTAGCATAGGCACTGGAATGTAAAGTAACCAGATAGCAACTCTTTGGCAACATTACATTCCAGCGCCTATGCTAAACTGAAGCTAAAATTGGGGTTGCCAGACCAGGAAAACACATGCACTGAGACCAAGATCAGTACAATAATGTGACATTTTTTAATATTTATATTCTATAAACATATTGTACATCTGTCTTTTTTATTCCCCAAGGAAAAGACACAAGAGGAACACAGGGATTGTTGTCAACACTTAGACAGAGATTATTGTGCAGGGTGCTTACTGCATGGGACATTCGTTGCCAAATCAACACATTTCAGACAAAAATTCCACCTGAACATCTTGGATTTGCTTCAAACTTTTTGTATGTACAACAGTAAAGACTTATGACCTATTAAAGGACTAGTACATACAGGATAGAGTTTGTTAGTCACACCTCAGGTTCAGGTTTTATTTGTCATATGCATATTAGTACAGGTACAGTACCACAGCAATGAAATATAGTGTGCCTCGGACAGTTTACAAATCCTTGAAAGTTCGTGGCTAACGAATGGTCTGAAAAGGTAGTGCTCCACTAACACTCCTGTATGTTGGATTGCAAAAGGGCACCAAGAGGTGGGAGGGCCTGGTATTGTATTTGGACGGTGAGGGGGACCCATGGCCACTGATTGTGCACAGGTCCAGAATTTGGGGCTATGCCCTTGCTCACAAAGCAACTAATAGAAGTGTGACTTTCAGTGACAAATAGAATTTTAAATTCATTTTATTTACTTAATTTCCTCAGTCTTTGACGATTGAGAAAAAAAAAAAATATTTGAATAAGTTAATATTATAAGTTGTATACACACCATATAACACAGGTTTTTGAACTGTGTTTACTTAAAGCACCAATGTGTAACATTTGTATTGTTCAATATCAAAATCTGCTTTACCTGTTGACAAGCTATTAATTCTGTGTGTCCGTATTAGCTTGAAATTTTGCATTTGCATGCACATTAACTGTGGTAGACTCTCAATGTAAATCTGCCATCTCCAACCGACATCCGCATGCAGGCTACCGTAGCTATGATACGGAATTTGAAATGTGTTGCTCTTAATTTTTCTCAAAGGCTACACATTGGGGCTTTAAGAAATGTTGTATAGGATTACCAAAAATATGAATATTACATCTTGCGTATATATAATAACCCATGGATTTGAAAAGTATTGCTTAAGTACATCTATTGAACATGATGTTAGCCAATTGTATTGAAGTAATGTATCTCTTTGTTATTGTGATATTTAAGCGACTGAATGACTTCTTACAGTGTTGTTTAATACTGTTCTTATGATTTCCCTCTCTTTCTGTCCTTGTTTTCTTGAAATGTCAATGCAAATTAATTACAATAAAACATTATTTTAAAACATGTTATTCAAACGTTTTGTTACTACGAAATACAGAAATTAGAAACTTGAAGCTAGGGCATGTATGACTCCCAGAACTTGTATCACAGTTGTTTACTCAGTTTAAATAAGTATCTTGACTACATACAGACAGCAATTCAGATGTTTTCATTGGTTTCTAGAATTTTTAGTAATTTTCAAATGGGTAGCAATGAGCCAGATTAGACCTGTAAAGCAAATTTCAAAATGTCTGGTGGTGAGTGCAGACCAAGAGCGCCCTCTACAGTAATGGAAAATTACTGCATAGGGAATATTGCTCCTCAAGCACTAACACTCATCATCAGACAATCAATCAGGCAGTAGACTAAAGCAGAGAATATTTTACCATGTCTGACAGGCTACAATTATGTTTTTAATCTTTCGGATGAGAAGTTAAACCGAGGTCCTGACTCACAGTGGTCTTAAAAGATCCCACGAGCCTTGTCGCAAAGAGTAGGGGGTTTCCCGGTGTCCTGGCTGAAGTCCCAACCTGGCTCATTCAGTCTGACCCCCTAACCATCCCCCACTGTAATTGGCTTAATCAATAATTCCCTCACTCTCCACCTCAAGATAGTGTGTGGTTTCCAATCATAGACAAAAGTTGTCAAATGTTTTAGAGCCATCTGCATACCATTTCAATATTATTTTGTATTGACAATGCTATTGAGGAATTGTACCATCCCTCTCCTTGATCACATCTGTGCTGCAACTTATTTGTCTCAGTAAAGGGCAACTTCAACCATTTTCAACATGAGCTCTATTGCTCAAGCTACTTGAGATTAGCCAATACTGAAAATGCAACACGTTTTGGTCCAACCATATATTTTCTTGAACAGAGAATAATCACTTACAACTAGATTTTTAAACTGTGTTTTCAGCATCTTAAAAATACTCATTTTTTTAATTATCGTAACATTTCATCATTACAGCAACCTATAGAGACCTATACTTGTCATATAGGCAATAGCCTGGCTTGAATTCTGAATACACATTATAATGTACAGAATAAACCAAAAAATAAGATTAAAACACAATGCAAACCTCCGTCAAGACAATGTGGTAACAGATGGTGTTCTGGATTAATATCAGTTCTTATACTCATCCCAATAAAGACATTGTCCGAGAATTTCATCCAAATCCGTGCAGCGCTTTTCGAGTTATGTTGCTCACAGACACAGACACACGCCGGCGAAAACATAACCTCCTTGGCGGAGGTAATAAGAATATGTTAAAAATTTGCATTTGTAAGTCATGGTTTCCCTTTAGTAGCATGTCTCTTCAAGCAGGAGGGCATGAGTTAATCAGCCATTATATCAGTCCCCATGTAATAACTAGTGTAGTTGCACTAGTGGAGGATTGAGTTTATCTGCGTTTTGTTAATAATTAAGCTTGACGATCAGCGGAACAACATCTTTGAAACTAAATGACTGTGGCCTCTGGTTAGGTTTTTATGGAGCCATAAAACCTCTCTGGACTTTGACCAAACTTGATGGAACACAGAATGGGAGCACCCTTGAAAGTATCTAAAAAGGATTTCAAGTTGTAAGAAGACTATTTACAAATGTGATAGAAAACAATGTGATAGAAATGTTAGACGTCATTTGTCAGTTGTTTTTAAGTGGAGCAACTGGTAATTGACCTGCAATATGACACAGTACTGTGTCTGGATTGTGTTCCTGTCAGTTTGTTTGGTGACGGACTTCAGCCACAGTCTACCAGTGGGTGAGTACAGAGAGCAGGAAATAGATCATTTATTTATTTATTATAAGAAATACCTGAAAGTATTAAACTTCAATGTAGCACCCTAAATTGTTATTATTTTAATGTTTATAATGTTTACTTGTGTTTACATTGTTAAAAAATGTCCGATGACGAAATAACTTTATTATAAAAAAAACCTTACATTACAGTACTGATATAAATGTTTTTCTTTTGTTGTCGTTGGTTTTTCTCCCTTCTTCTTTTTGAATTCCTAGCCACCACTGTAGAATGTGTCACTGGTTTGACAGTCGGACTAGGGGAAATAGATGAAGGATACTCAGGTAACATTTCCATCAGTATTGTGGGTTTATTGTGTTGTTTTTATAGCATATTGTGCAGGACTTGGCATTGGCAAAAGCCTGCACGTTAGTACGTTAGTGCCCATTTTCATATAGTATTTCCCTGTTTTTTGCTCATCAGGGGACATAGAGAGCATTAGCACTGGGAACTTAACGGGACTTCAGCTGCAGTTCCCACACTGTCCACAGTGTGCGCTGTTTCTGGAGTTCATCTATATCAACTCCATGAACAATGCCACCGTCAGAACAACTAAACCACTGGATGCTGAGGCATTAAGAGAAGTAAGGCAATTTATTGATACAGAAACACGTAGAATATATGAAGTAATCATTTAGTTCTCATAAAAGTGGTCAAATTTACAAAGAAAGAAAGACCCTCATCCCTTCATTTTGCCCTAGTAGTGTTTATATACTGTAGGTCTTGGTATTTTAACAGTCAAAAACGCTTAGTGCGCAGATGTTTTACTCCTGTGAAGATCATGATGCATTGAATTCTAAGGTTAATAATAATGTTTTTCAGAGAAGAATGCAGCTGTTGAATTAAATATTAATTTAGTAGTTTAGCTAAGATATAAATCTTTCACCTCTTTATGAAAACTGTTTTTTCACCCCTTATCTGGAGTTACATATGTGGTTAAGAGCATTTTGGTCTCCGTGCTCGGATTTTCCTAGTCTGGCAATCCCAATTTTACCTTTAGCTTAGCATAGGCACTGGAAAGTAAAGTTGCCAAAGAGTTGGTATCTGGCAACATTACATTCCAGCGTCTATGCTAAGCTAAAGCTAGAAAATTGGGGATGCCATACTAGGAAAACGCATGCACTGAGACCAAAATGCTCTTACCGATATATGTAACTCCTGGTAAGGAGATGAATAACTAATCTTCATAAAGAGGTGAACTATTCCTTTAAAGACAAATTTATACAAATGTTGGGCAAATGTTGAGCAAATACTTCCATATTTAGGGATTTTACTTACAGTAAATAAGCACTATGCTCAGCCTCACTTAAATGTATTTCCTCTGTGTCACTGAGTTTTGAATATGTTTTATCTGTGTTCCCTTTTCATACAAGACTGGTGGTGTTTTATCCTACTCCATCACCTGCCCTCCATCTGGTGGGGTAAGCAATAGAGGATACACACACACACACACACACACACACACACACACACACACACACACACACACACACACACACACCACACACACACACACACACACACCAAACACACACACACACACACACCAAACACACACACACACAGACATGCACACACACACACCACACACACACACACGTACACAACTATTGACCTGTTTGTGTGTTTGTTTGTTTGTTTTTTTAAGGATATAATTGCAAATGGTCGAACACTTACAGTCAGAGATATAAATGACAATGCTCCAGTGTTTGAAAAGGCAGAGTACTATGCAAATATACAAGAGGTAAGAAACAGCATTACTACCACGTTTCATAACAAATTTAGTTTTGGTCATAAGATAGTCATTCCTTCACTTCTTATTTTTTCATGTAGAATTCCCCTGTGGGTGAGCTTGTGATCCAGGTGAAAGCAGTGGATGCAGATCTCAACCCAGCCAACAACCGTATCACCTACAGCATTCAGGTGGCTATAATGTCTAACTATAATTAAGTGCTTTATGACCGGTATTCTCTGGTGTTTAAGTCCAAAAAAAGTGCTTAGCTCCATTGGACTAAACTTTTTTTGGATTTAAGCACCTGGTAAAATACTATCCTAGAATAATGATGCCGTTGATTTTGTTGATAATGCATGATGTTTTTGAAATTTTATGTTGCTGTAACCCATAATATTCATTCATTATTTCATTCAAACAAACAAACTCTTTAACTCATCCCCCGCTCCCCCAGGCCACGGAGCCAAATGGTGAACTCAGCTCCATATTTGCTATGGAGCCCTCTAGTGGTCAGGTGTATGTAGCATCTGCTGCCAGTGGGAATGGGAATGTAACTCTACAGGTGATGGCAACAGATCCACTTGGACTCAACGGCACAACAACACTGACGGTGGGTAAAATTGATGATATGGACATAGAACTAACACTGATTAATCAATTAATTGATTGATTTGATTGATTGATTAATTGGTTGGTTGATTGATTGATTGATAGATTGAGAACAAGACACTAAGGCTAAGATGTTACATGATTTCTACCAATAGATTGTTGAAACAAATTGTGATAGCAAGCAAAAAAAATGTTATCAAAAATTTTCCGTCACAACCCTATAGTTCTCACAAACTACATGTGACCATAATACATAATACTACATAATACCGATTTCTGTAATATTGTTGAAACAAATTATGATAGCAGCCAAACAAAAACACATCATACAAATCCGACACCACAAATTTTATGACTTCAAATCTCACAAACAATAACTGCTCCCCCCTACAGGTGACCATATGGGAAAGCAGCAATGTAGTGGTGATTTCAGTGAACCAGGATCTTGCTACTGTTCAGAACAAAACTACAGAGATGGAAGCGTGAGTCATATCTATTACTACATGTAACATGATCATCTGGATGCTTGGATTTACTCTGAGTAGGTCCAAAGGCCGTACTCAAGTTGTACTTTCTGCAGTACTCAGTGAACTCATGATGTCATTTACAACATACATTACTACGCGTGTACACTGAATCTTACAGAAATAAATTCAATTCAGAACAATGTCCTATTTTCAGAGTTAGCATCAATAGTCAAATATATAATATTATAATGACCTATGCTTTGTCTGTATATAATATTATAATGACCTATGCTTTTGTCACTAAACCCTCTGTTTGTGTAAATACTCCCCCCCCCCCCCACACACACACACACTCTCTCTCTCTCTCTCTCTCTCTGTGTGTGTGTCTCTCTCTCAGAGCTCTAGAGAGGGCCCTTGGCTGGTCTGTGACCATCATCAGTGTGAGCAGCAGTAGACAGGGGTCGGTCCAGAGTCAGAGGTCAGGGAGCCACTCTGACCAAAGAGAGAATGACACTCCCAGGACATTCGTCAGCTTTATAGCCACTGAAATGAATGCAACTGATGTCATACCAAAGGACACAGTGGAAACGTAAGATTCTGAATGATTATCCACTGGTCACCTGACAGGTCACTACATAACTTTCCGTTGGTTACATGATATCCATGCACCTCTCTCTCTCTCTCTCTCTCTCTCTCTCTCTCTCTCTCTCTCTCTCTCTCTCTCTCTCTCTTTGTGTGTGTGTGTGTTTCCCTGCAGGAAACTAGTGGATGATAAAGAGAATGTTCTGGAACAGATGGAGCAGGTCTTTGGTGAAGGGTTCCAGTTTGAGGTTGTAGGTGATGGTGGCAGTGCTGGTCTTCCAGTCCTCCTCATCGTCTTGGGAACAGTGATTCCATTGGTTGTTATCATTGTTGCTGGTGCCATTTATTCTTGGCACAAGTAAGTGATTTTGATATAATTTTTAAATATGAATGAAAATGAATCCTGTCTAGCTATATCATCAACAATATAGTTTATTCAGTGAAAAAATAAGGATCAAGCTATTTCAAACCTGATTTTAAACATAAATATTTTGAGGGGTGATAGGCTCACATGCCTTGTGTTTGATATTTGACCATTTTTAGGGTTCATATTAAAAACGAAAGTGCCGTCAAATGATTAAAAAAAATCTCATTCATATGAAAATTATGTGATTAATGATAAATCACCATAACAACTAATTTGTTCTAGTTACGTGGGAGCATATCTATCAGGATTAATACAATGTTTTTTTTTCCTTCACACAAATGATGTTCACATGTCCACTTCCTCAGAGTGCACTTTTGCCATAATTTATCGCTTATTAATTAAGCTTTGTAAGTTTAAGCTTTTGTTGTTCGATTTTAGTTTTTGCACAAATAACTACATTGGCTCAGGATCTGATTTTAGGTTTAAACTTTTTCATTCAACATTTATTTATTTGCAGCAATTGTAAGAGTTTTGACCGCCTTGATATCACAATAAACTTGGAACTAATTTAGTGAATGTTTTTTTTTTCAAAGGAAAGTGCAAAAGGACAGTGATTCAGCTAAAACGAAGCCTAATTTCGCTATTCCAGAGGAGAACAGTCTGCCACTCACATAGAGTAATGTTGTAAAAGATGTGTTAATCAAATACACTAACAGCCACTGTTTTTAGTCTACTTGAGGCAACAACCATATGTATTTCCTTGCATGTAAAGTCTGGCATGGTACATTATGCAGATTCCAGTAAGCTATCCATTATGACATACTCCACACACTGTTGTGTTGTTGTCAAAGTTACCTTCTTCTACTGTGATACTCCTTTGGGTTTAATAATGTGTGGTCTGTGTTTAGATAACCATGTGGTTTTACCAGGTCAATGATGCAGCACTCTCTGCCATTAGGATGTACATGTAATGCTGTGTTTTAATGTCTTACTATGATTGAATTTATTAGTTTAAATTCAGGGATATCAGTGCATTACAACCCAAAGAACCTGTTTGAAAATTAGTTACAAAAGCCTGAATACAACAAATTAATAGGGGAAAGGAAAGATGAACTAAAAATGTATTTCTTTGTCCCTGACCTCAGTAACATGCTACTTTTGTCATGATAGTCTTTTCAAGACAGAAGATAAATAAAATTGAGAACATGGATACAATGTTTGCTGTTGTTGTTGAAATGTTGATTTTATATGTTTGGATCAGTGTCAGTTTCCTAAGATATGCCTTTTATCTCTCATGTAAGAGATTAATGTTTAAAACAATGTGTTAATAAATGTCTTTTTATAACCAGTTTGGCTATTGTAGTGTTTCTAATATATTATAATATATATTCATAACATTAATGTTTCATTTGAGCTGCACTGATTAAAAATGTGATCTGAGGACACTCACTGATATTCAGCACTTTGCACTATGCTGCTTGTTGTGGCACAACTTTTGTGGATAAGACACTCTTCAGGATAACATTTTTAAGGGGACTTGGAGGCACTGTTGGAGGCAGACCTGATTTCTGAAAAAAAAAAAGCTATTGTGATATCCCAAAAGGCTTTGAACAATGGAATTAAAGACTCCTTTTATCATACAGCAATCCAAAATGTTGAAGTTCTGCCACTCAATGTGTTGGGGCTCTGTTCATCCTGTCAGAACTCACTGTATTTGCCAATAATTGACTGTCAGTAGGGATGTAATGACACACCGTCACTTTTAACTGGCTGGAATATTGCATTTACAGTAAATGGATTTCATAGTGTTTTGGAAAAGAACTGGGCTGGGTGTCACATCCCTAACTGTAAGACATTATCTCTCTTGCATAACTGATCTGTTACAATTTTACTCGGTCAACAGACAACATACCCTAATCCCCTCAACCCTCATCCTAATCCTAAACTGAAGGGAGTAGTGCCTTGAAGGCAGTGCTGCCTGGAAGGCACCGTTTAGGGTAAAAAAATACCAAAACCATGATTTACACTGTTGTGGTGGATTAGCTGATGAAGCTCTCCTTGTCTGTGTCATGAACAAAATAAAACTGCTACAGTACTTGTTTGACCATTGCAATGTTGGCGCTTTCTGGCATTTTCTCAGGTATCTGCTTATGCGACCTCATCATTTAGTTTTAATTGGGGCATTGCTAAAAACAAAACGTCTGTGCTGCCCATTAGGAGTTTATGCTCTTCTTATAGTCACAGCCCCTCTATCCTGGCAGGGTGTTTGTGTCGCTGTCTCTCTGCAAGCTGCAGTCCTTTACCAGGCCACTAGGTGTCACCGTCTCTGTTTCATGTGTGTGTGTGTGTGTGTGTGTGTGTGTGTGTGTGTGTGTGTGTGTGTGTGTGTCAAGTTGAATATGTGGTCTGTGCTATTTTTTGTTTTGTTTTGTTTGTTTACAGTTTATGTGCAATATCTCAAATCCCCACCAATAGTCTAAAATGAAGTTTGACTCAACAGTGTGTGTGTGTGTGTGTGTGTGTGTGTGTGTGTGTGTGTGTGTGTGTGTGTGTGTGTGTGTGTGTCACTATGGTGATGGTGGATTTATTGTATGGACAATAAAGACTATGGTGGGGCCATAAACTAGTGCACTATAACTAGTCACTATAATGTCACTATCAGTCCAAAACCACCACAGTGAAATATGTTTTTATATTTATGATGTCTGAGCACACACCTGACTCTAAATGCTCAAGGACTTTTTTGTTTTATCTCAGCAGTGTAAGAAACTGGAAACAGGTTTGCTGAAAGCTCAAATGAAACTTTATTACTCAAAATAACAACTCATATTGATATTAAAACAAGATGATCATTACACTTTGACGTACATTATGACACTTTATGCCCAAACAGACATGCAGATACACACATAAATACATACTGTACATACATAGAATACTGTACATGTTTGAATAACAACCCCTTTCTACCTTTATTTATTTATTTTATCCCTTACCCAGTGAATATAATTGTTTATAGTCATGACTTCAAAACAAAAACTGCAATGTGTCATGCTAAGACAATTGAATATTTGTTGTATAGTCAGGACTTAAAGCTATCTCTTAAAGCTATCTCTCCCCCTTCTTCTTTTCTATTACAATTCTATTATTATTATTAGATAAATAAAAGTATAAAACACTGCAATGCTAAGACAATAAAACTTTGTTGTACATGGAAATATAAAATTGCAATAAAGCAGTAAAAAAAATGAATCTACATAATGTACAGTGTCAGACATCAGTTGTTGTATCCTGAATCAACTTAGCCTGGTTCTCACGCAGACCCTTCGTGCTTCGTGTATCTTAGTTCAACTTCTTGAGCTCGCAAGAGGGTCTGGGCGCGACTTGTTGAGCCTGAAGTCTTCGATTACCCCATACTCGAGCCCGCCTCTATGCCATAGATCCAATCACAATCGTGGGGAGGGGTGTTAACAGGTATGACATAGCAAGTAGTACGTGAGACGCACATTGAATTTTCCAAGCAGGTTTGAGATTTTTTTTTAATACCCCCGCCCCGTCACAGCAGAAAACAGATAGGCAACCGACAAAATTCCAGATGGATGAGAAACAGGTTAGAATCAACTAGGCCTCGATGTCAAACTGAACTCAAACTCACAATTAAGGAATCGGAGACTAAAGGAGATTAAAACCAGAGGTCAACTAAGGCTGTTAGTTGGCGTATTTGATGAGTACATCTCCTATAGCAAATTAGTTCATAATAGCAGAGCGTTTCAAAGAAAGAAAACGGAACTGTTTCACACTGATGTCCAATAAGGAAGAAGAGGGGAAATGACTCTCATTGCACATAGTGCCTGCTGACGTGCACTATTGTACATAACTCTTAGGTCCTGTCAAATCTGATCTACCT
Organism: Sardinella longiceps; assembly: GCA_027497455.2. Classification (NCBI taxonomy): domain Eukaryota; kingdom Metazoa; phylum Chordata; class Actinopteri; order Clupeiformes; family Clupeidae; genus Sardinella; species Sardinella longiceps. The sequence goes on along the minus strand of JAODXP020008356.1, from coordinate 73,105 downwards.
CTGAAATTATATCTGCCCCACTGTGAATCTGGATTTGCTCTCATATGATTTCTGTCCCATTCTGAATCAGGTCTTGCATGATTTCTGTCCCTCTGTAAATCTGGTGTTGCTGTCATATGAATATGATTTCTGTCCCATTCTGAATCTGGTCTTGTATGATTTCTGTCCCTCTGTACATCTGGTCTTGTTGTCATATCATTTCCACCACTCCGCCCCTCCAAAGCGAAATTAGGCCTCCCTCGACCTGAGTCATTGTCCTCTAAAGCGAAATTAGGCCTCCCTCGACCTGAGTCATTGTCCTCTAAAGCGAAATTAGGCCTCCTTCGACCTGAGTCATTGTCCTCCAAAGCGAAATCAGGCCTCCCTCTGCCAGAGTCATTGTCCTCCATTTTCGAATTAGTCTTATTTTGTCGCACTTTCCTGTTAAAAAAAAACAAAACATTGAATAGATTAGTTCCAAGATTATTGTGATATCAAGGCAGTCAAAACTCTTACCATTGCTGTAAATAAATAATTGTTGAATGACAAAGTTTAAGCCTATAATCAGACCTTGAGCCAATGTAGTAGATTGTGCGAAAACTAAAATAACAACAAAGCTTAAACTTACAAAGCTTAATTTTAGTATAGCAACTCTGTGATAAATTATGGCAAAGGTGCACTCTGAGAAAGTGGACATATGTACATAATTTGTGTGAGGAAAAAAAAAACATTGAATAAATCCTGATTGATGTGCTCCCATGTAACTAGAGGAAATTAGTATGTTATTACTAATAACATAATTTTGTTATGAATCAGATTTTTCAAGGCCTGTGTGTATATCACAATTTTAAATACTTTTATCACACAGGTTTAAAGTATCTTGATCCTTTTTTTTCACTGAATAAAAAATATTGTTGATGATATAGATAGACAGCTGTTCATTTGCAGTCTTTTATCACTTACCGGTGTACTCCAAATACGGAAAGGCCAAGAGCAATTACACCCAATGGTATCACTGTTCCCAAGACGATGGGGAGGACTGGTATGCCAGCACTACCGTCATCACCTACAACGTCATACTCGAAATCTACACCAAAGACCTGCTGCATCTCTTCCAGAACATTGTCTCTATCATTCACTAGTTTCCTGCAGGGAAACACACACACACACACACACACACACACACACACACACACACACACACACACACACACACATAGACAAAATCACTAATCAGGCAAAATTCTCACTGACTTCTATTGACTTTTAAATGTAGTGAAAAAGGGACTCAAAATCTTACGCTTCCACTGTATCCTTTGGTATGACCTCAGTCCCACCGGTTTGAGTGGCTATGAAGCTGACTATTGTCCTGGGACAATTGTCAGCTTCATAGCAATCTTCACTGAAGCTCACATTGACGAGAGAGTCAGAGACCGAGCTGAGAGAGAGAGCGAGGGGTTGTGAGAAAGGTGTTAGTATTTACGAGAGAGAGAGAGAGAGAGAGAGAGAGAGAGAGAGAGAGAGGAGGGGTTGTAGAGAAAGGTGTTAGTATTTACAGACAGACAGAGGGTTTAGTGACATAGAATTGTGAATTGTGACCCACAAAGCAAGCAGACAAAGCATAGGCCATTATAATATATTATTATTAATAATAGTAGGGTTAGGTCATTATAACATTACATAACTAGAAAAGCACTCAGAGAGCGCAGACCTCCTGTCACAGACACAATATACATTCCAGATCATGTTCTGGATCAGGATCTTGCTACTGTGCAGAACAAAACTACTGGGATGGAAGAGTGAGTCCTATCTATTACTACATGTAACATAATCATTTGGATGTGTGGATTTGCTCTGAGTCGGTCCAAAGGCCGTACTCAAGTTGTACTTTCTGCAGTACTCAGTGAACTCATGATGTCATTTACAACATACATTACTACGCGTGTACACTGCTGTCAATCTTACAGAAATAAATTCAATTCAGAACAATGTCCTATTTTCAGAGTTAGCATCAATAGTCAAATATAAAATATTATAATGACCTATGCTTTGTCTGCTTGCTTTGTGGGTCACAGTTCAAAGTCACTAAACCCTCTGTTTGTCTGTGTAAATACTCCCCCCCCCCACTCTCTCTCTCTCTCTCTTTCTCTCTCTCTCAGAGCTCTAGAGAGGGCCCTTGGCTGGTCTGTGACCATCATCAGTGTGAGCAGCAGTAGACAGGGGTCGGCCCTGCGTCTGACTCCAGACATTGTCTCAGGCCAAAGAGAGAACAGTCAAAGGACATTCGTCAGCTTCATAGCCACTGAAATTAATGGGACTGATGTTATACCAAAGGATACAGTGGAAACGTAAGATTCTATATGCTTTAGAAGATTATCCACTGGTCACCTGACTGGTCACTACATTAATGCCCTATTGGTTACCTGACATCCATGTACCTCTCTCTCTCTCTCTTCGCGCGCGTGCGTGTGTGTGTGTTTCTCTGCAGGAAACTAGTGGATGATAAAGAGAATGTTCTGGAAGAGATGCAGCAGGTCTTTGGAGAAGATTTCCAGTTTGACATTGCGGGTGATGGTGGCAGTGCTGGTACTCCTATCATCCCCATTGTCCTGGGAACAGTGATAGCACTGGTTCTCCTTGCAGGTGGTCCAGCCATTTATTTTAAGTACAGGTAAGTGATATTGTATAGCACAATGAATGTTGTTGTTGTTGTTGTTGTAAAGAATGTGTGTAACTAGAGGGCTAGGATGTTCAACCTCTTTACATTAGAGTGTAGTACATATTTAGCATTAGATAGGGTAATTGATAATATATCTGTGCAGAATGGACAAACCGCTGCCAGTAAATGACAGAGAAACCTCTGTTTACATGTAAATGAACTATCCCCCAAACTATCTCCCCTTATGGATTAGTATAAACACCCCAATTATTCACTAACCCAAATATCGTGAAAGCCACAACATAAAGTGGAAAAAGTCAGAGTTAATGAAAAATGTAAAAAGTTATTTTTAGATAATCATGTAACGCTAAAAGTCTAGGGGTAAAGGTATAAAAGGAGCACAGAAGAGCATGGTCCTCTCAGGTATGGTGTAAAAATGCAAGCCCCCCTTGAAGACCTTTTTATCCACGCCTAGACCAGACAGTTAACTTGATTCAGTCCATGCACCACCCAAAGACTGTTTCAACGTCACTGCACGGCCAGTGGGGGTGCAGAGGGGAGTAATGCTACAAGATGGTACTGAAGACACAGTCACTAAAGATAAGCTTTTTGAAAAGTTTTTGAAAACTCTGAGCAAAGAGGAGATTTCTGATCTCTGTCTTCATACATTTGTTTAATAGGAAAAACAAGCTAGTGAAATAATGCAGGTCATAAAGACTGCACTTGGCTCCAATGATTTCCCCCAGTAATGCAGTAGCATGCTGTTGAGATTTGACAGCAAGGGCTTGCAGTAATTTACAGCAAGGTCTTGCCATGTAGCAGCAGCAGAATCACTATGGCCCCATCAGGGGCGTAGCACCAAATTCCGGGCCCTGGGTACAAGCAATGGCCATGGGCCCCCCATACCCCCATTAAAAAAAAAAGTGTCTAGAAATCTGTCAACAAACACGGGTGCCCCTACTGCCAGTCCAGCCTGGACTGTTATGTAGCCACAGATTATTCTAAACTACTACTCTCTTCATTCCTGTCACTTCTCTACCTGGACAGATGACTCTACAAGCATGCAGTGTTGGGCAAGCTACTCATCCAGAGGTGTCATCACATGTTTTAAAGTAGTATTGCCAAATTTTATCAGCGATTAGCCTAAAATGTGTTAGACGTATGTTTATTATAAATGCTGGTCATACTGGTAGAGTAGGAATTGGGCTTTTCATGGATATCTTATTGCTAATGTCACAGAATAGGTCTACCCAGTAGTTGTGAAAGAAAAATGTTACATTATTTGATAAGTAGGGTAGACCTAGCCTACTGGGGTGTTTGGGGGTACTCCCCCAGGAAATTTTAGAATAGTTAGATGTTTTTTTCCTGCATTCTGGTGCATTTTCACAGGTTATAATAGGCTATATATATATTTTTTAATGTAACTTCATGTAAGATTTGAAGCTCAATGTTGCACTAAAAAGTAGTATTGGCAGGCAATACCAGATTGAAAAGTAATATTGCCGGGGCAATACTGAGGATAACTCAGTAAATGTAGCAAGCTGTCAGTTACTCCACATCATCTGAAGCTTCACTACACTACCGGAAGACAAAATGCAGCAAGCTAAGCTATGAAAAAATGTCATAAGTAGCTTAACTATTGTGAAGCTTCTTTTTAATACACAGAAAGGCCTATAAATTAAATCCTGTGATCCAACCAATTGTATTGATCAAACACAAAGGTCTCACAAACAGACAATAAGTAACTAATTATATCTAAATGTAGCCTACTTTTATATGGGTAAAACATTTGTTAAAGTAAACTACATCAGATTGACACATGATAGAAGACACAATTGCTTTTTGTTTTCATTATGGACACTTTTTTAATTAAGGCACCTGTCAGGCAATAAATGTTCACTTTCACTGCCATGTTCTAATTCTAATTCTGTGTTGTGCAGTAGCACTGACAATCGCGATGGTATTGCAGGTAGGCTATTGTTCATTAGTGTGGGCTGTTTGCTTTCACATTTGGGCTCACCTTTCTTGGGAAAGAAGTTTGTTAGCAGTTGATTTGCCTCATCTCTCTCCTGCCTCCATTTTTGTTAATGAAAGATGGATTTTGTTTCATTCACAGTGGGCCAACAGACACACCAGCTCCAACGCGCAGCGCTGCCTCAGCAGCTGAATGAACGTAACGTTAAATGCGCCTAGTTGAAAAGGCCGGTGAAAGCGGACTAAACCATTTTCGCGAAGTGTGGGGGGGCCCTGTCCCCAGATACTATGTACGGCACACAATTCAATCCATTAATCGAACGATTTATTATTGCATTAGCTAATACCAACATATATTGTGATATTTAAAGACTATATTAAAAAAAAATAATAATAATAAAATTTTAAAAAAATAAAAATACAGATTCCTCATGGGCCCTTCTCCCCCTTGGGGCCCTGGTAACTCAGTCCCCCTTTTCCCCCCACTCCGACGCCCCTGGGCCCCATGTAAACTACTGTAAGCCTTATTGGAAAACACTTCTTTTCACAGAAAGAAGAATATTAAACCAAAAGACTCAGAGAGTACACACTTTGTACTGAACAGAACTGAATCTGATCCAGTGGTACAAGATATTGGAGGCACAAGTGATTTAGACAATCAACCAAAGGGCGAGAAACCTGAGATTGCCGACAATCAATCGAAGGGAGAAGAACTTGAGTTTGCGGACAATCAATCGAAGGGAGAGGAACTTGAGTTTTCGGACAATCAAGTGGTTCAAGAGATCGGAGACACACGTGATTTAGACAATCAATCAAAGGGAGAAGAACTTGAGTTTGCGGACAATCAATCAAAAGGAGAGGAACTTGAGTTTGCGGATAATCAATCGAAGGGAGAGGAACTTGAGTTTGCGGAGAATCAAGTGGTACAAGAGATCGGAGACACAAGTGATTTAGACAATCAATCGAAGGGAGAAGAACTTGAATTTGCGGACAATCAATCAAAAGGAGAGGAACTTGAGTTTGCGGACAATCAATCAAAAGGAGAGGAACTTGAGTTTGCGGACAATCAATCGAAGGGAGAGGAACTTGAGTTTGCGGATAATCAATCGAAGGGAGAGACTTGAGTTTGCACCACCTATGGAGGGATCAAACACATTTTAATAGGGGGAGATTGTTAGGTCTCAGAATACATTTGGGTACTGCAAAAAGAGGGCTCGCACGACTAAGTGAAAAATGATTGGGGATCCATGGAGTCACCCCAGTCAGACTGTAAGAGCCGCGGTACCGTGGTTGTCAATCAAGAAGTAGTCACCTCTGTCTGCAGAGGATCGAGAAACTATTTAAGAATAAGACGTTATTAAAGTTTTGTTACAATGTCTCTAGGTCACCGGACAGAATTTAGTCTATAATTGCCATGCAATTTTGTATTTTATGTCAGTTTCAATATTGATATAAATGGTATGAAATGATCTCAGCTCAAATCAGTTAGCTGATAAAAAGTGCTGTATCTTTTGCACACTGTTGATCTTTCCTCAACCCCCAGACTGACCCCATGTTTGGTTTCATGTTGGTAGATCTGGGAAACTCGTTGTAGTTAGCCACAGTGTTGTAGCCTACAGGCTTTTGTCAGACTATAGTATGTTGTCCATGGTTGTGTAACCAACCAAATTAAGTAAACTTAAAGGAGATATCCGGTGTGATTCTGTCTTAAAATATATTAAAGCGTAGCTCCGGAGTAAGTTTAAGCATGACCTGTTGCACCAGACTTCTAACAGCACTAGGTTTTGCATGTAATGAACGATTTTTGAACAGCATATACTGAACTCAATAGCGAACAAGCACTTTACTTTGATTCACCGGTACCTCAGATCTTTCTTTTGGTTTCTATTAATCTGACTTTCCATTGAAGTGCTTGTTCACTTTTACGTTCACGTTTGGTCTATGCTGTTCCAAATTATTTTGTTCCACTTGCTAACTAATGCCTTTAGCAGGCTCGTTCAACAGAAATCACTCCGGAGCACCCCTTTAAATTAGGATTTGTCGCACATAGTTTACTTACACCCGAACTCTTCTTTCTGGTATATGGCTAGTTAGCCGATTAGTTAGAGTGACCAAACGCCCGTATTTCCTGAGACATGTCCGTATTTCTCGTTCTCTCCCGTGCGCCCCAGATTTTTTTAGAAAGTGAAGAAATGTCCTGTTTAAATGACCTTCATTGTACCTTTAAATTTACAGGCACTAGGGCACTGCACACGGCGCTGTGTGTGACATAATCCCTAAGCCGCGTCAGTGGGGGCAGCCCTGTTCTTAATCAGAAGATAGATAGCGTGGCTGTCAGTACGCCAGCAACATGCTGAAGCGCAAATGTATGTTTACCGACGATTTACAAAAGAGTTTCCCTGCTGTGCACATAGTGTGCAAAGCATGCACGTATGTCTCGGTGTCCAATGGAGGTGCAAATTATTTTTTTCCAATAGCCTACAGAACAGACATTATTTCATGCAGTATCATGTGTTATTGGGGAGTTGAGAGCTATCGTTAACTTTTGTTGTTAAGTGAGGGATGTTTTGATGAGACATTATTTCTGCCATCATTAATTGCATTTTTCAATAAATATATTTTGAATAAAATTATCATTTGTTATTTGTTGTTGACTTTTACTTAAAATTATTGTTATTGTTGTTGACTTTTACTTAAAAAGCATTTCTAATAAACCAACTGTAAATATAATGTTATTGTTGGATTACATAGGCCTATGTTAAGTGAGGGCATGCCACAGACATGTCAGATCCCCCCCCTGGTTTTCCCAAATGAAAATATAGTCACCCTAGATTAGCGATGCAGATTAACCGAACAGGCTTAGCGATGGAGTGAATGAGCACCTGGATAGTCTGAAAGTATACTTTAGCTCAAATCCATATTTTCCACCATTGACGAGGCTCGAAGTTCCTCCAAAAAGCAATATCCACTCAATATTGCAGTCTACAGCATTCAACTATTATGTGTAGTCCAAAACCACCAGTGAAATATGTTATGGATATGTATGTTTTAATGTTGTGGGAATGAAGCCTCATAACACTTTGAGGCTTTCCAGCCAAATGTGTTGCAAAGACACCTCAGATTCAAGCTTCAATGAGGACATCTAGTGGCCAACACAATACAAGAAATAAAAAAATAAAAAATGAAATCACCGTGCCATGTGGTTTTAAAACGGGTCTTTGTATGTTGCCTTGACAACTAAACACATGGAATTAAGCAGCCTAATATAGGTGTAGATTCTTTATTTAAACTGAACACAGTATTTCAAAGTATCTGGCAAGAATTGAACTTAGGTCCCTCACTCTTAAGTCAGATGAGCTACCTGTTACACCACAATGACTTCTAATCAACACACTATTCCTTGATCATACAACATTGTTATTACTACTTTGCTTTATTATCATGTGTTCTTTCTTTGTCATGATATTAAATTGAATATGGAAGCTATGGTTTTGGAGTGCATTTGTTGATGACATTAGCGATGATTGTGAAAAACACAATTCTTGTCTTCAATCACTTACTGACAAGCCACAAGTATTGCCTGCCGCATGGTATATAGGTTTAGAGTTGAAATATCCCACCGCAATTGAACTACTAACGGAGCCACGGAGCAGCGTATCCCAAACGACGCATCGCATGGCGCATGATGTAAACACGTGATATTTTTGGAATGATACTGCTCGCTAAGCCTCGAATCTTGTTAAACAAAGGGCCTCAACTGGTATGCCTCCTTTTTGCTCAACGCAAGCGTTGATGCCTCACTTCATCCGCGCCATGACCAATTGTAAAAAATAATTGTAAAAATAGCATTGGGCAGTAATATTTTGAAGGTACAGTATGTGTGTATGTGTTTGTGTGTGTGTGAGTGTGTGTGTGAGTGAGTGAGTGAGAGAGAGAGAGAGAGAGAGAGAGAGAGAGAGAGAGAGAGAGAGAGAGAGAGAGAGAGAGAGACTTTAGCCATAATTAAAATTCCCCTTTAGCAAGGACTAATAATCAAACCCATGGCACAGTCTGTAGCCATTGATAAGACATTGATAAGACATAGAATTATGACCTCCTATCAAAGTTGTTTATCCGGACAGTGAAATGTAGCAAAGAAGTGTTATTTATTTGTTTGTTTGTCTGTTTATTTATTTATTTATTTATTTATTTATTTTTTAATATAGGTTATTTTATACACTTTTCCAAATACATTGGACATACAAACTGAACGTTTTTAAATAGCATTTGGAGGAGGGGAGGGGGGTATTAAAAATGAAAAATTATAGGTATGAAAAGGAAACATTCAAAGCGTGAACACTTACAATGAAGCAGAAGGCTGAATAAGGGAATGTAGAATTATATCTTAAATTAACCTTTAATTAGGGTACTTTACAGGAGACAATCACAGTGTTACCGGGAAGTCCAAAGCCATAACAGTATAAACAAATAAATTCCAGCACAGGGTCAGGGGGGCCATTGATTCCAGGAAATGGCCAGGAGACAGTAAAATGCATCTGTTATAGCATGTTGTATTACAGATAGCTACATGAGGTCAGATAAAGTGGGTTGGTTGTCCTGCCAATCAATAGGGACAAAAGAGCCTAAGCAGGTATCATAAAACCAGTGTGTAAAATACCTGTCAATATTAGCAGAAGGTTGGAGGCCGTGGCTCAGTGTTGTTCCATAAACCCTGGGACACGGGTCAGAAACTGACCCCAGGTCATTTTCCGATCCATACCCATCTCTCTCTCTCTCTACTCATTTCCTGTCATTGTCTCTAATATCCTATCAAATTAAAGACAAAAGCTCTAAAAGTATCTCCCCTGTATTTTGCACACTGCAAAAAACCTTAACAATAAGTAGTTTTGGACCAGTACTGTTTCATCTATTGATTTCTACTGATTCACTTTACTGCTACAGAATGGATGTCACTGAATAATCTCCGTCTCAGTTACTTAAATCAAATTCACAGCATTCCCCACCGTTTCTGTTTCTTCATCCTTCATTAATAATTAAGCTTTATGACACAGCCTCTGACCGCTTTGTACATTGATAACATTGTATTTTACTACCAGTGCAATCAATCTCAGACTTTGATATCAAAGGTAGCAGTGGAAAGTTCCTTATTGTCCCTAAGGTTGGCTGGCAAGAAGAGATCATCTTAACAAACTGGAAAAAGATATGCTAAGGATTTGTCTCTGTAACAATGTAGTTTTTGACAAATGTCTTCACATTTGTGTTTGGTGTGAATGACCGCTCAACTACAAAAGCTATGGGATATCTTTCTTATGTCAAGATTGTGATTGTCTTGGTCTGTTTCACAAAGCCTGTCTACGCCACTCTACCAGGTGAGTAGCCTGCACTAAGCAGGTTTATTCTTCTTTGGCCTGCAATCGAAACTTTCCAAAGCTGTTTGCCCAGGGGTCTATTGTTTTGTTTTCTGGTGTGTGTTAGAGTTATTATTTTGTTTTGCTTTGTTCTTTGGTGTGTGTTAGCAGTCATCTAATTGCATGTTGATGTGCATATTTTTTGGTCTAGGTTTGTTAAGGGATTTAAAATAAAGTAATATAAATAAATAAAGGTGAAAATTCAAAGGTGGAGAGGCAAATTCAAAAGCAAAATTTGGCCAATTGATTGGATCTTTTCCAATCGTTGTCAAAATGTCATATCAGGTCTCAAAGTTAGGTACCTTTTTATCTTGCAGCCGAAATCATGCCATGTAAGTGCAGTGTTTGCAGTGTTGGTCTTAGTAAATTGATTTGTTCTAATACCAACATTTACATCTAAACCTAACACTTAAATTGGCAGCAGCTTATGATGAAGTTTCTTGTGTTTTTGTATGTTTTTTAAGCCACAGGAAGCACTGTAGACTGCAATACTGGCACTAGTGTCCAACTGGGAAATAGATGAAGGATACACAGGTAAATGACTGTTCTTGGCAATTTGCCCATAGTTAGCCATTTTGCCAACACGTGACATTTGTTGTGCTTATGTCTTTACACACATTATCTAAACTGCAGATACATTTTTGAACAATTCAACTTATCAAATTGTCCAGCTACAGTAGACCACTTCCGCCAAACTGGACCCCGGTTGTTACTTTATTTATTTAACAGGTGATATAGAAATAATCCCCAAGACTCCGGATGCTGAGCTGATTTTGGAGGTGCCTCTGTGTCCAGAGTGTGCAGAGTTTCTGGAGTTCAACTTTGACCCCAACGCACAAACTGCCAAAGTCAGCACAAGGAAACCACTTGACACAGAGGCTTTAACAACAGTAAGTCAACACATTGTCTGTGTACTGTAGGCTATATTTTGGCATGATGGTGATGGTGTTTGAGATGACATTTAAAGGATTTATGTGGAGTGAATCAACCCCTTGTTTTTTCATGTGCTGTCGATAGCTATGGGAATGATCGAATTCCGTGCAACACAGACCGAAATAGCAAAATGGTAATAGATGCGGGCATGTCAAAATGAAACTTCATGCTTTTGACATGCCCGCTTCTGTTGTCTGGGTAACTTGCATGATAGACCTGTCGTCTGAAATGCAAGCATTTGAAAGGACCTAAATGGACACAACAGTCTGCATGGCTTTTATGAAAAGGAAAGATCTGAAATCCATTTATTGTGCTCTTCTTATGACTAACACATTGCATTATTGGCAAATGATAGCTTTACATTTTACAAAATGCAGGGATGCCAATAATTGTGTACAAAATTATTTATTTCGAAAATGCATTGTTCTTTGAAAATGCTCTGACTTTTTTCAGTCTCTGCATTATGTGATTGAGGGCAGTTACTGATTACTTAGGGATTCATGTGTCTTTTTACTCAGAGGTGCCAATGTGGAGGGTGCTGTGCTGTAGCTGTATTATCAGGTCAAATATGTTGGCTTGTATATAATTACTTTTTCTCCTGCTCAACAGACTACGGGCTCTTTGTCCTATGAAATCATCTGTACCAACACTGGGGTAAGTAAATGTAGGCCTACAAATGCATTACTCCCTAAGGATCATTAAACACAACTTTTAAAGTGTTTATATCCATTTTAAGGTGCCAAATCGACGGACACTTTTGGTCAGAGATGTGAATGACAATGTACCAATCTTTGACAGAAAGGAGTACAGAGCAAATGTGTTAGAGGTATGAAGCACAAGTGTTAATATTTCTCACACAATGGCATCAGGAAACCATACTGTATTTTCATGAGCTCCTTCTCCATCTGTAGAGTTTACCTGTAGGTGAGGTTGTGGTTCAGGTGAGAGCTACTGATGCAGATCTCACTCCAGCCTACAAGCAAATCACCTACAGCATTCAGGTGAGTATGTTTATGAATTTTCTGTAAGGACTTAAAGAGTCATCTCTGTATACTTGAAAGACTGGAAAAATAAAAAGATTGACGACAACACAATGGTCCACTACCATTTTTTGAATTCCCTGTGTTAAAATAAAATTGTGCTGCACGACGCACAACACAACAGTTGTGTTATGCGCTTGAACGAAAATACCTCTGGCTGAGTTATTTTATTTTGTGAGAGGTCTTTGTTCACTGCCATCTAAAAGTTGCATTCTCTAAAATGTCTGTAAATGTATCTTGCAACACTCTGTTCTTCACAGTCACCATCAACTAAGTTTGAAGTTAATGAGCAAGGAGAAATCTTCCTCAAAGAACGTCTGAATTATACCACTTCCAGCCAGTACTGCTTAACAGTGAGGGCGCAGGTACACTGTACAGTTTTACCTTGTCTACTCTTTCATGTAAATGGAGACAAGTTTAACCAAGGAATGTTGTCTTGATACTACAATGTTATCATGACCATTCTGTACTCAACAGGATGTTGACAATCTCTATGATGAAACCAGCGTGATAATCAGCGTTATACTGACTCCACAGTTTGAGTATGACAGTTACAATTCCTCCATACCAGAAAATCAAGTGAGCCGTCATTCTGCCCATAACTTAGCATAGCATAGACTAACTCCTTGACCTTTCTTCAACTATGGTACCTTTTGTTCCACCAGGCGGTAAGCCTCTCTGTTCTTGAACTTCTCCCAGCACCTATCATGGCCAGTACCATGGGGGGCCATGAAATCATCTACGGCATCAGAGAAGGTACAAAATTGTGATTCAGCATTTGTCATGGAAAAAGTGTTGTTATTTTTGGTAACATTTCATTTTTAAGATACATATTAGCCACTAATAAATAACTAATTAATGTTTTGGCATATTACAGTAAGCAACATCAATGATTTTGTTAAGCATGTAGATTTCTTGTTCATGATGAATTAGGCCTTTAGGTGTGATTTAGTCTTAATAAAGATCTAATAAGCCTTGATTTCTACTTATTAATCTGTATTAAGTGTCAAAACCTCCTAGTATACTGTATGAATACACGCCTATTAGTGGAAGAACAGTTGTAGAATAAGCAAGCATAGGCTCATCCTCATTGTAACATTTCACTACAAATGTTCTCCCAACATCAGGGATTTATTATTCATATTCTCTTTTGTAACTTAGTGCACTTCAGGTGGTATTCACCCAGGTGGTTAAGTTTTTGCCATTGAGCGCTTAAACTGAAGGAAACTGCAGTGTATAGTAATCTTCCTCCTTGTATCAACCTCAGACATGACAATTCAATACAGGCATGTTTGTCATCCTTAGTTTCTCCAAGCGATTACTGGAGTAACTTCACTATGGACCAGGGCACAGGAGTCATCAAAGTCACAGTTACAGAGCTGGACTTTGAAGAGATGAAGGACCCCATTATCATCCACATAAAAGTAAGCACAGTACAACACTGTAAAATATATGCTAGTGCTACATAAGCACTGTTCAGTGATGTTCAATTTTTAATCATTGTTTTTGTTGATAGTAATTAACATGTCAGTTCTTTATTTGATGAATTCAGATGCAGAATTCCATTTTCAGAATTGTTTAGATACATATTGTTCAATAGTGTTAAATTATGGGTAATCCAAAACATGGGAAAATGTGGAAAACAAGCTCATCCTGTATCCGGTTGTTCTTGTGCGTAGGGACCTCTAATACCTGCCATAGAGAAGCAAGATGTGTTCTGATCCTTCCATCGTCAGAATTGCATAGACGCATATAATTTAATAATGTTAAGTTATGCGTGGGTAATTATTAAGTATTGTTAATTATGTAATTAACTGTTGTTGTTGTTATTAATTATGGTAAGTATTGTTTCTATTATTGCCTCTTGAATAACAGATGTCAAATTTCTATTCCTTTTAGGCTTCCCTGAAGATTGACAGCAGTCCAGCTAACACCGTGGTATGCACTAAAACAGTGTGGTAGAGACAGATAGATCATGTGTTCATATCCATGAGGAGATAATATATTATTCAGAGCTATGAATAAAAACGATACCGGATGGAAAAACCAACCATCCAATGGCCTTTCCAACCTGGCTCAGGCTTTATCCTGTAAATGAACAATGTATCGGAAATTGTTTGTGAAATGGAATTTTATATGTAGTTACCTGAATCTTTTAGAATTGAAGGATGGGTGAGAGGATGTCTGGAAGAGATAAGTGTGTGGGCTTATGTAGGCGGTAGGGGGCCTTGTAAAGGTGTAAAGATGTATAAATCACCAGACAGCATTCGATGGAACTGATGAAGAGCCACAAGGAAGTTTATTGAGTTGAATAATGAAGATGGCCAGCCAAACGCATGTTTTAGATACATAGATAGATACTTTATTTTATCAAGGAATTTTGAAATGCCCATTTAATGTATTTCTTACCAATGAGGGTTTGCGTGTTTTGTTTGCATGCTGTTGTGAGATCGTCTCGTTGTGCAATCGTAATTCCTTCTAATTGTTATCTTGGTAACACTTTACTTGACGGGTGAGTACATAACACATTCATAGCATCTTTCATAAAATGCTCACAAAGCATTCATGATTGTTTCATAAGACATGACTCCACCTTCATACCCAACCCTTCATAAATGTGGAAGATAGAATGTCGATAACCTATCAAAATAAAAGTCCAGTGGTCTCAAAGCAGCACTGCCATTTATGTTTGTCTCCCGATCATGTCACACCTGAATGTTTCATGAATATTTTATGAATTCTACTCGAAATGTCACTTTACTATACAGGTTGCGAAGTATTCATAATCATTCATCTGAGTTTACCACCGAGAGGTAAACTAGAGCTGACCAGTATTTATGGACCCTGATGTATCTGATATTACATATTTAAGTAACAGATTTAAAAATAAATAAATCAATCAATCAATCAATAAATAAATGATGTTTGCTCCTGTCCAATGGTCTCAAAGAAGCATTAAAGCACTGAAGAAACCTGTTACCTGATCAAGTCAAATCAAAGTAATGGACAAATGCAGTATCAGATCATGAGCAAGCATCTAATTTAAATGTTTCATAAAAAAATATATTTCACCTTGGGGTAATTATAATATTTTTTATACCTTGCCCACATTCAAAAGGGGAATGTCCCACTGTTCCGAGGTCATCTCAAAGTACTTTAAACCTACAGTACCTCTCAGTGTTAAACTCAGATAAGTGATTATGAATACTTCACAACCTGTATAGTAAAGTGACATTTAAAGTAGACTTCCTAAGATACTCATGAAATATTCAGATGTGAACTGATCTAGTGACAACCGTAAATGGCAGTGCTGCTTTGAGACCACTGGACTTTTATTTTGATAGGTTATCGGCATTCTAACTTTCACATTTATGAAGGGTTGCATATGAAGGTGGAGTCATGTCTTATGAAACAGTCATGAATGCTTTGTAAGCATTTTATGAAACCTGCTATGAATGTGTTATGTACTCACCCATCAAGTAAAGTGTTACTGTTATCGGTAGTAATTGTTATTCAAACATCACCAAGCACAGCACTCACTAGTACCAATAGTAAGATGCCAAATCTGAGGTCAGTTGGTTGAACGGTTTGAGAGTTATGTGTGGAACACACAGACAAACATACACACACAGACGTTCCTTGCATTAATAGATAGATATTTCAACAGTTTATAGGCAACCTGATGAAGGTCTTTTGACCGAAAACACTGTATGATAAATAATTTGCTTGCGCAATGGAAAGTGTGCTGGAGTGTACAATAAGTTAATATGTGGCCTAACTACAATAACAAAGTTATTGGTTGACAACTTTGACGACTGTAGGCTCATGCATTGATAATGACATGAGGGGCAGACCACACAGATTTCTACCAGTTATCAATAAGTCTTTGTAAATAAGAATAAAGACATCTCAGTAAATGGAGTTACTTACCAAATGTGTAGTGTGTGTCAGTTAGTATAAGATGAGGTGTGGTGTAAAAAAAGCAAATGAAAAGGGAGAGGCTGCAGACAGCCGTGCAGACCGACGGCCAGAGCAGCAGCAGCAGAGAGAGAAAAGTTTCAGACAATTTATCAGCTCGACCAGGTTACTGCTCCACCTGCAGGTCAGGGCACAGACAGACAGCAACCCAGAAATGGGTGGTCTGCAAAGACCTCTACTATATTTAGTCACTTTTGAGACATGAATGTAGCCGGTGGCAGTCCGCACCACACATGGGTCTCGAATCCGCCACCCCACAAGCTACAAACTCACGGCGTGGGAGTGGGGCGCTCCAACCAATTGAGCCAAAAGCCCGAGCTTCTAACTCAGCTTGTTAGAAGCACCCATGGAATTGGGTGATGAGGATTTACACATACTACCGCCGAGCTAGCTGGCCTCCGTTACATGAATATTATGTTCAACTAATCAACAAATAATATTTGAACAAATAAAAGCTGTCCTAATATTTTAACAAATAAAATCTGTTTTTCAGGAAAAGAGAGAAGATCTGAGGCACTCTGCCGTATAAAAAGTCCTTTATTAAGGAAATGGACCAGCCGGCGCGTTTCAGTCGCGTACGACCTTCTTCAGGAGTGCCTCAGATCTTCTCTCTTTTCCTGAATATATTTTCTTTTTGATCCTGAAGAGCACCTGACCCTGAATATTTATTTTCACCCACTGAAGCAATCACCTTTTTTTCTCCTCTTTTTCTCAAAATCTGTTTTTCATTTTCTTTGTGCAATTTTCTTCTGTGGAAAATAAACCATTTATCCAATCTACAACAACAGCTTAGACAGTGACCTGAGCAAAGCTGGCCTCTAAAAAGATTCTGTCTATTTCTCAATAGGTGACGGTCCATGTGCAGAATGTGAATGAAGCTCCTGTATTCAATGCTAACTTGTATACAGCTGAAATCTTCAGTGCTGCCCTAACTAACCAGCATGTGGTACAAGTTGAGGTAAAAATGTTAAATTATCAGTGGATAATTTGCAGTTGTCTGTTTTGTTGCAGTCTTTTGTTTACGTAACCCGCTCTCTGTCTAATTATTTCCCCAGGCCTCAGACCCTGATGTGGGGAACACACTGCAGTACTCTCTGGTGGAGCCCAGCTCCATGTTTGGTGTGGAGCCCTCTAGTGGTCAGGTGTATGTAGTGTCAGTGACAGGTGAGACTGGGAAGTTCATCCTGCAGGTGAAGGCAGAAGACCAGGGAGGACTCTATGACACAACAACAGTGGAGGTGGGTATAACAGGATAAATGGAAGTGAAAGATGTGAGATGTACAAAACTGATTGTAAGATTAATTGACTTTGCAACTTTGTGTTTCCAATATACAGTCATAATGACAACACAGTTAACATCTTTGTCCGAAATGTGCTCTGAAATGTTTTTGTCTTTGTCTTTGTAACCATTAGGTGAACATAACTTACAGCGACAGCAAAGACATTGTGCTGATTTCTGTGAACCAGGATGTTGCCACTGTGCAGAACAAAACCACAGACATGCAGAAGTGAGTCAAGATTATTATTAGATTTGTTCTCAACGACTAAAACTGATTTGATTTGTGGTGGGAGAAAGAAACATAAATGAAGATAAAAGCACAACTGTGACACTAAAATAACCACAAAAGGTTTATACAATGTCTGCTGTAATGTCAGTAAATACGTCTCTGCACCAGTGTTTTTTGTCTTCAACATCTCTTATCCTTTCTCTCTCTCTCTCTCTCTCTCTCTCTCTCTCTCTCTCTCTCTGTCAGAGCTCTAGAGAGGGCCCTTAACTGGTCTGTGACCATCATCAGTGTGAGCAGTAGCAGTAGACAGGGGTCGGTCCTGAGTCAGACTCCACACATCCACTCAGGCCAAAGAGAAAACACTCCCAGGACATTCGTCAGCTTCATAGCCACTGAAGTCGATGGGACTGTTGTACCAAAGGATACAGTACTAAAGTAAGTAAGGATTTCGATTTTTTTTGATGAATGTGTCACTACACAAACTGTAGGTCAATAGAAGTCAGTGACCCTCTTGTAGGTTGTTCTGCTGAGGATGCACTGGCCAGTGACATGCATGCACCTTTGTCTGTGTGTGTGTGTGTGTGTGTGTGTGTGCACTTGTGCTTGCATGTGTGTGTGTGTGTGTGTGTGTCTGTGTGTGTGTGTGTGTGTGTGTGCACGTGTGCGTGCATGCGTGTGTGTGTGTGTGTGTGTGTGTGTGTGTGTGTGTGTTTCCCTGCAGGAAACTAATGGAGGCTAAAGACAATGTTCTAGAAGAGATGCAGCAGGTGTTTGGTGAAGGTTTCCAGTTTGCTATTGTAGATGATGGTAGCAGTGCTGGCCTACCAGTCATCCCCATCGTCTTGGGAACAGTGATTCCATTGGTTCTCATTGCTGCTGGTGCAGCCATTTATGCTAAGCACAGGTAAGTGATTTTAATAAAAGTGTCACAATAATCTTGGAACTAATCTTGGAACTAATTTAGTCAATGTATGTTTTTTTGTTGTTGTTTGTTTGTTTTTCAAAGGAAAGGGCGGGAAAAAGCAGGGAGAAATAATTTCCCTAAGAACAATGACTCAGGTCGAGGGAGGCCTGATTTCATCTTGGAGGACAAAGACTCAGGTCGAGGGAGGCCTGATTTTGCTTTGGAGGACAATGACTCAGGTCGAGGGAGGCCTGATTTTACTTTGGAGGACAAAGATTCAGGTCGAGGGAGGCCTGACTTTGCTTTGGAGGACAGTAAAGAGTGGGGCAGGAATCATAGGAGTGCAATACCAGATTTAGTGGGGGGCAGAGATCATATAAGAGCAAGACCAGACTTAGAAATGAGCAAAGATCATAGAGCAAGACCAGATTTAGAGTGGGACAGAAATCCTATGAGAGCAAGACTAGCTTTAGAGTGGAGCAAAGATCATATGAGAGCAAGACCAGATGTAGAAGGGGAAAGTGAATGTATAAGAGGGAGACCAGATTTAGAGTGGAGCAAAGATCCTATGAGAGCAAATCCATATTTACAGTGGGACAGCAATCCTATGAGAGCAACACTAGATTTAGAATGGAGCAAAGATCATATGAGAGCAAGACCAGATGTAGAAGGGGACAATAAGTCTATGAGTGAAAAAATACATTTTGACTGTATTTCAGGAAAAACAGATTTAGAAGGGGAAAGTGAATGTATAAGAGGGAGACCAGATTTAGAGTGGAGCAAAGATCCTATGAGAGCAAATCCATATTTACAGTGGGACAGCAATCCTATGAGAGCAAGACCAGCTTTAGAGAAGGACGAAGATCTTATAAGAGCAAATCCATATTTAGAGTGGGACAGCAATCCTATGAGAAGGAGACCAAATTTAGAGTGGGACCAAGATCAAATGAGAGCAACACTAGATTTAGAATGGGACAGAAATCAAATGAGAGCAACACTAGATTTAGGCCCTGTCCCAATAACCCCCAAGCCTAGATTTTATCCCAAACCATAGATTTTTCACATAGGCATAGGGAGTCTCATTAGGTAGCAAAGGGAAGTGTGATTTTGACCTTAAAATCAACCCTCAAAATGTAGTGAGGTCCGATGCTGACTTACTGTAACACAAAATGGAAGATGGGATTCCTGATGCTCTGCAAACTCAGTGTCAGCTGATTTATTTTTGCAAATAATTCAAAATATGTTCAAATATAGTTTAATAAATAGTCTGCATATGCGAGCATGTTCGCTATGGTTCACTTAAGTGGTGTCCCATTTATTAGGGAAATATTTCCACTTGCCTTGGAGAGGGGACTTTACTGTTGAGTGCACTTAAAACAAGTGGACGTTTTAAGGGGAGAATTGGGACGGGGATTAGAATGGGGCAGAGATCATATTAGAAGAAGACCAGATTTAGAATGGGAAAGAAATCATATTAGAGGAAGATCAAATTTTAGAGGATATGAGACTTATGTACAGTAGATCAGGCAAGAAATGAGAGTCATTTCCCCACTTCTTACATCCCAACAGTTCTGGTTTTTTTTTTCTTCATTTCATACGCTCTGCTAGTTTGATATACCAAAATGATTGTATGTGATTTATTCAGTGTGGACAGTGAACATTCAGTGTAAGTTATAAGAGGTGTGTTAATCAAATATGCTAACTAACAGCCTCTGATTTTAGTCTCCCTGAAGGCACACCTATCTGTATTTCCTTGGTTGTGAGTTTGAGCTCAGTTTGACATTTACTGATGTCTGGCAGGGTACATTATGCAGATACCAGTAAGCTATCCAGGCATGGACTGACCATAGGGCATACAGGGTAATGCCTGAGCCACTTTTTGGTCCAGCCCTGAAGCTATCCATTATGACATACTCCACGCACACAGTTGTGTTGTTGAAAGTTGTGAATATTACCTTCTTCTACTGTGATACTCCTTCGGGTTTTAATGTGTGATCTGTTTTTGGAACCACGCATGCAATTACTATATAGGTCAATGATACAGCAGTCCCTGCAATCATGATGCTGTGTTTTAATGTATTGCTATGTTGATTGAATTTATTTTAGATTAATTTCAGGGATATCATAGTGCATTTCAACCCATAAAACCTGTTTGTTGTCACCAAGTGCTGTTGAAAGGAAAATAAAAGAGAAAATTTGGTACAAAAGTCTGAATACTAAACTAACAACAAATGAAAGGGGCGAGGAAAGTTAAACTGAAAAAGAATTTCTTTGTCCCTGACCTCGAACATCAGAAAGTTTTGAAAATATATAGCCTTTCATGGAAGCAAGGCAAAAATAAAATTATGCTTTTTGCTATATTTTGCTATTAAAAAAAAATTGAGAACTTGGATCAAATATTTGTTGTTGTTATTAATGTGTAGATGTTTGATTAACTATGTTTGGATTAATGTAATTTTCCTATGCACATATCATACATGTACATATGAAATATGCACATATCATACATAAGAAATAAATGTGTATCACCAGTTTGACTATAGTGTTTCTAACATAGCATTCATAACATCAATGTTTCATTTGAGCTGCAAGCAATGATTGAAAATGTGATCTGAGGACACTCACTGATATTCAGCACTTTGCACTATGCTGCTTGTTGTGGCAGAAACAACTACTTTCACCCCTGCATACATACTGTACCAGTCATGTATAGGTGTTGCTACTGTAGAGAGTGTTTTGTTGGTTTCAGGACCATGGATATATGTCCGTCTGTCATGATGTGCAACACAAGATGTGCAACACTACTTTGTGAATTGGGACCCTAACCCATAACAGTAAAAACCATAAATTCCAGCATTGGATCAGGAAGGCCATTAAAAATGAGAACACACGGCCTTGGCCACTGCTTGTGCACATGGCCCAAAACTTGGTGTTACACCTCGGTTTAGTGGCCATGGCCATTTTTATCACAACTGTACTGTTGCTGAATGGATGTGACTGAATAACCCAAGCCCCAGTTACTATGGATAGGCTATTTAATTCCTTCTTACTGTAAATACACAGCTTTCACCAACACTTCTGTTTTTTCTTCATTAATAATTAAGCTACACAACATGTCTCTCTGACCGCTTCAATGCATTCAATCTCAGACTTTGATATCAATGCTAGAGATGGATAGTTACTTATTGCCCATAGAGATGGAATGTTCCTTATTGCCTTTAAGGTTCAACGGCAGGAAGAGATCATCTTAACATCTTAACTGGAAAAAGATAGGCTATGGATTTGTCTCAACAATGTCGTTTTTGACAAATGTCTTCACATTTATGTTTGGTGTGAATGACCGCTCAGTTACAACAGCCATGGGATGTCAATCCTATGTCAAGATTGTGATCATCTTGGTCTGTCTCACAAAGCCTGTCGACGCCACTCTACCAGGTGAGTAGCCTGCACTAAGCAGGTTTATTCTTCATTCACTGTTTTGTGTGTGTGTGTCAGCATTCAACTAATTACAAAGTTGTTGTAGCCAACATACTTTTTGGTGTAGGTTTTATAAAGTGTGTGTGTGTGTGTGTGTGTGTGTGTGTGTGTGTGTGTGTGTGTGTGTGTGTGTGTGTGTGTGTGTGTGTAAATATACAAATGAAAGCGGACCACAAGGAAGTTCAATATAACACATTTAATGGTACATACTTTTGGTGTAGATTTAGTAAGTGATTTTGAAACTCATGCGTGTGTGTGTATGTGTGTGTGTGTGTGTGTGTGTGTGTGTGTGTGTGTGTGTGTGTGTGTGTGTGTGTGTGTGTGTGTGTGTGTTGTGTGTGTGTGTGTGTGTGTGAGTGTGTGTGTGTGTGTGTGTGTGTGAATGTGAAAGCCCCATTGATGGGCAAATTTTTATGTCAAAATACCATCAGATCTCAAAGGTGCCTTCATTTCATTTCTTTTTTTTTTTTTTTTACTTTGGACATTACTCTTGAAGACTGTAAAAGGCTTTGTCAGGTTTTCAGCTGTCTAGACTAGACTATTGTGGACAAATAAACAAAAGTGTTTGTAGTCAATGCTGTTCTTAAATGGGGTTGATAAATATTGAAGCCTTTACTTAACTCATGTTCAGGTCATCAGGCACCACTCATATGTCATATGGCAGCTGCATATAAACGCCTATTGTGGCGCTTTTAACAATGTTTCATAACTTTATTGTTATAGGCTAGTCTATGCTTGAGACAGTAGATTTTTATTACTTCACTGACCATTTTGGGTGTGTCCCAACTTTGAAATAAAATAGAGACGTTAGAATCTGAAGCCAAAATGCATGCTGTGTATGTGCTGTGTTGGAGTCTTAGTAAATTGATTTGTTCTAATACCAACCTTTAAGTCCAAACACTTGACTTGACAGCAGCTAATGATTAAAGTTTTTTGTATTTTTGTATTTTCTTTAAGTCACTGGAAGCACTGACTGCAATGCTGGCTCGCTTGTCCAACTGGGAGAAATAAATGAAGGATACACAGGTAATTCACTGTTCCTAGAAATTCACTATAGTTGGCCATTAGGCAAAACTGGCTATCTAAAAGAAACTGTTGCCATTTGTTGTGCTTATTCTTCGGACCTTTACACGCAAACTGCAGATACATTTTTGGACTATCCAACCTATCAGGTAACACTTTATTTCAAGGATAACATATAGGCACTAATGCATAGCTAATAAATGGCTGTATTAATGACTTGTAAGGCATATGTTAAGCAACATAAGACATTTGCTAGGCATGCATTCACAAATTTCTTACTCATGAATTATTATTAAAAATTAGGCCTTTATTAACTCCTTAATAGTGAGAGGTGAATAAGTAAGCGAACAGTGGGCAGTGAAATATAACAGTGAGCTTTAGCCGGATGCTTGCTTATTCTATAATTGTTATTCTACAACCACTCCCACTATCAGGGATTTACAGTGTGCTAGGAGGTTACACATACTATCTTCTTACAACTCATTATAGTAAGTAGATATCAAAGCCTGCTAAGTCCTTATTATGGTTATGTATACTGGGAAGTTATACATGTTCTCTTCTGGCATTTACTTCGAAATCAAGGCTCAATAGGTCCATGTCAAAAATGAAGGCCTAATTCATAATGAATAAGAAATTTGTGAATTCATGCCTAATAAATGATTGACATCAAGTCACTAATACCAGACTTCATTGTAGGAGGAGACTAGCCTGGCATAGCCCGCCCATAATAAGAATGTTCATCCGTATTCATGGTCTGGGGACGTTCTTCTGGGGCGGGTTTACTTTGGTAGAGAGACAACCGACCAATAAGCCAAGCTGATCAGACGAGCTGTCCAATCGTTTCAAACCAGAACTGAATGCCCCCCCCCCCCACCCCGCCCTATAATCACATCATGCTAAAGAACCTTCAGACAATGAATACGGATCAACAGCAGTATTATGGGTGGGCTATGTCAGGGTAAATGGACTGGCATTAAAAGGACTTTGCTAATACAGCCATTACAAGTAAAATTGTAATTGTAAAAAACTAAATTGTTATCATTCATTTTTCCTCTTGTATTAACAGGTGACATAGAAATATCCCAGACGCCTCCGGATGCTGAGCTGGTTTTGGAGGTGCCTAAATGCCCGCAGTGTGCAGAGTTTCTGGAATTCACCGTTGACCCCATCGGACAAACAGCCAAAGTTAGCACAAAGAAAGCTCTAGACACAGAGGCATTAGCAGAGGTAAAGTAACGCAATTGTATTATTTTATTATTTTAGTATGATGGGGATTTATTTTCTTAGTTTACTTTTATAATAATGTTGTATAAAAATAAATAAGTAAATAAATAAATAAATAAATAAATAACATAACATATTTGCATGCACTATTGATGAACAACAGCCCTTCAAAAACTATAGTCAATAAGAGTGACTGGTGAATTTTAACCTGTAACAATAGGGATTGCCAAGATACGTCAAAATCGTCATAATCGGCGCCATCTTGCCCCGGAGATAGCGGTTTGTTAAACTGTAACTTTTTTATGGCCCCATCGTAGCTCCGGTTCATACACACGATCACATTTTTTTTTCACCCAAAATTTTTTAATATATTTTGCGAGTCTAGTCAGAGATTGTTGCTAGAGTCTAATTCCGGGGCAAACCCAGAATGCATTGTGTGATGACGACACGTTGGTAATCTCTATTGTGGAGGGGCTTGTAATGGGCCTAAAGTGGGTGATAATATACACAAAGTTGCAATGCTTATTTTCTAGAAAAATCACCCACTTTAGGCCCATTGTAAGCCCCTCCATAGGCTTGCATTATGGGTGAATAGGATAAGAAATGTAAGAAATATTTCTATTTGTTACCTACCTATTTTTATATTTTCAGATTTGAACTTTGTGGCATATGAAAGGCGACTTGCATTATTGGCAAATTATGGCTTTAAAATGTACAAAAATGCAGGGATGGCAATAGTTTTAATAATAAAATGTTTTGCTTTTCTAAGTCAGGAAAAAATGCTTCTGAAGGTCATAATTTTCCTCAATGTGAATTACTCCATAATGTATAACTATATTTATTATCGTAGCATATTAACGTATGTTTGCTTGTATAATTATTTTTTTCTCCTATTCAACAGAAAGCAGGCGTTTTGTCCTATGAAATCATCTGTAATAACACTGTAAGTAAATGTACAAATGCATACATTACCCCCTTAGCACCATTAAACACAACTTTTAAAATCTTTCTTTCTATTCTAAGAAGCGAAACCGTCGGACACTTTTTGTCAGAGATGTGAATGACAATACACCGATATTTGACAAAATGGAGTACAGTTCAAATGTGTTAGAGGTATGAAACACAAGTGTTAATATTTCTCACACAAAGGGATCAGGAAACCAAATTGTATTTTAATGAGTTCTTTCTCCATCTGTAGAGTTTACCTGTTGATGAGGTTGTGGTTCAGGTGAGAGCTACTGATGCAGATCTGAGTCCAGCCTACAACCACATCACCTATAGCATTCAGGTGAGTATATTCATCAGATTTTTGAAGGGCATTTAAAGAGTCTGTATATTAGTGGGGTACCATGTCAATGTATTTTTTCATTTTCATTTCAAATTGGTGCAAAAGTTTTGTTTTCACTTTTAAATTGATGCTAAGGGTCTACAGAACAGTTTTGGTTTGAGTGTAAAGCAAGGAGCTTATATTTCATCGGCTTGCTTGACACTCGAACCAAAATTGCTCTATGGACCCTTTTCTTTAATTTGGAAGTGAAAACAAAACTTTTGCATGAACTTGAAATGACGCGGTCCTTTGGCGGCCTCCTACTCGAAAGTCTAAAAAGACTGGAAAATCCTCAGAAGATGATGGCAGCACAATTGTCCACTATCATCGTTTTGAGTTCTCTGTGTTAAAATAGATTTGTGCTGCACCGACAAATAGTTTAATTTTATGTGCTTGAACGAAAATACCTCTGGCTGGCAGTAGTAATATTTATTTTGTGAGAGGTCATTGTTCACTGCCATCTAAAAGTTTCTTTCTCTAAAACGTCTCTAAATGTGTCTGGCAAAACTCACAGCCACCATCACCTTTGTTTGAAGTCAATGAGCAAGGACAAATCTTCCTCAGAGAACGTCTGAATTATACCACGTCCAGCCAGCACAGCTTAACTGTGAGGGCACAGGTACAGTTTTACCTTGTCTACTCTTTCATTGTAAATGGAGTTAAACCATGGAATGTTGTCTTGACACTACAATGTGATCATGTACATTATGTACTCAACAGGATGTTGACAATCAGTATGATGAAACCAGAGTGATAATCAACGTTATACTGACTCCACAGTTTGAGTTTGACAGTTATGAAGCCTTCATACCAGAAAATCAAGTGAGCCCTCCTTCCTTCCATAAGTTAGCATAGCATAGAACAATGGACTAACCCCTTGACCTTTCTTTAACTGTGAAACTTATTTTGTTCCACCAGGCGGTCGACCTCTCTGTTCTTGAAGTTCTCCCAGCACCTATTAAGGCCAGTACCATGGGGGGCCATGAAATCATCTACAGCATCAGTGAAGGTACTAAATTGTGATCTAGGAGTTGAACATTTGTCATGGAAAAAGTGTTGTTATTCTTGGTAGCATTTTATTTTAAGATATCCACATGTTAGTGGGTAATTAAAGGACAAATCCGGTGCTACAAGCTTCCTAGATCTATTTTGGCATCGCATCATAGGGAGTGAATATAATACGTTTAGTTTGGAATTAAAATCACTTCAATTGGATGTGTTTTGAGAAAGTTCATGGCTTGCTACGTATTTCAGCCGAAAGCCGCTAACATGGCAGAGAAAAGAGCATGTGTTTTTTTCTAGCCTAAACGAAACACTAGTTTATAAACCCTAAGAAAGCTCCAAACAAAATGAAACTTTTGTAGTAGTGAGTACAGGGACCCTACACTGAAAAGCAAGTGTCGCTAGCTCTGCAAGTGCAATGACAGAGTGTGCAGAAGAGTAAATACAAAGTATGTGCCTTACCTGAAATTCTTCTTCTCCTGCTGGAAATGTGCGATTTCAAAGCATTTTATAGAAAAACAATGAAGGTTTAAATTGAAAGGAAACATGACAGCCCAAGCCCATAATCCAAGCCAATTCCAATTTTGAACAATTTCTGACTTCTACCGGCAACAAGTGTTCCTGCGAGAGATCACATGACCTCACATTCAAAATTGAACTGGCTTGATTTGAATTACAAGGTGATTCGTAGATTCTCAG
This sequence comes from Sardinella longiceps, assembly GCA_027497455.2. Lineage (NCBI taxonomy): Eukaryota > Metazoa > Chordata > Actinopteri > Clupeiformes > Clupeidae > Sardinella > Sardinella longiceps. The sequence goes on along the minus strand of JAODXP020008356.1, from coordinate 45,970 downwards.
CCCATTCAATCGTTCGTGTATTTTGATAGCAGCTTCCTTCATCAGCAGAAACGTTTAATAATGGCTTTGATTATTTATTCTCAGCCTACTGGATGGCACAATCAGACTTGCATAGGTCCTCTTTAAACAAGAATAAAGGCCTAATTCATCATAAATAAGAAAATTGTAAATAGCCTAAATGCTTACACACTCATTATTATCATCATCATCATCATTATTATTATTATCATTATTATTGTTATTATTATTGTTGTTATTATTAGTCATTTATGGATAACCATACCAAATATATGTACATTTCTCCCTTTCAGTTTCTATGCTCAAACTGAAGGAAACTGCCGTGTATAGCGAACTTTCTCCTTGTATCACCATGACAATACTATACAGGCATGTTTGTCATCCTTAGTTTTTCCAAGCGATTACTGGAGTAACTTCACTATGGACCATAGCACAGGAGTCATCAAAGTTACAGTTACAGGGCTGGACTTTGAAGAGATGAAGGACCCCATTTTCATCCACATAAAAGTAAGCACAATAAAACAACTATTTGGCCTAAAAGATGTTGACAGGCTAGTGCTATATAAACACTGATCAGTGAAGTTCGATTTAATTATTGTTATTGTTGATAGTAATTGAAAAGTTAGTTCATCATTTGATTAATTCTGATGCAGAAATCCATTGCCAGAATTGTATAGACACATATTTTTTTAATAATGTTAAGTTATGGGTAATCCAAAAAGATGGGTTAACGTGGGAAACAAACTGTTCCTGTATCTGGTTGTTCTTGTCGCAGGGACCTCTAATACCTGCTTCTTCTGCGAGTTTTGAAAGAGTGTGTGCAAGATGGGTTCTGTTTCTTCCTTCCAGGGCACAATTCCTGGAAGGAAGGGCTGGGGAAATGTGATATGAGTTGTTTTGATCTTATTCTGTCTATCAAAACTTCAATTTGAATTGTTATTGTCAAGTGAAAACAAATCAAGCTAAAACAATCCAATTTTAGCTGGGCTGATAATAAAGTTTATTAAAATTACAAAATAGTTGATATATTTATGTAAATTATTGCAAACGGATTTGGAAGGTTTTGAATTATTATTGTTTCTATTATTGTCTCTTGAATAACAGATCTGTCAACTTTCTATTTCTTTTAGGCTTCCCTGAAGATTGACAGCACACCAGCTAATACCACGGTATGCACTAAAACAGTGTAGTTGTTTAGATAGAATAAAACTGCCAAGGCCATTTTTGGTCCCAGTCCAGCCTTGCCCATGGTGAATGTATTCAATGTTGCTCCTGAGCAATTCTGTTTCTCAATAGGTGTGCATCCATGTGGAGAATGTGAATGAAGCTCCTGTATTCAATGCTAACTTGTACATAGCTAAAATCTTCAGTGATGCCCTAACTGACCAACATGTGGTACAAGTTGAGGTAATTAATATCTGAATTTTCAGTTAATTCAGTCATCTGCAGAATTTATTCTGCATTAAACATTCCTGACCCTACTTGTCCAAATGTCTTGCACCCCAGGCCACAGACCCTGATGTGGGGGACACACTGCAGTACTCTCTGGTGGAGCCCAGCTCCATGTTTGCAGTGGAGCCCTCTAGTGGCCTGGTGTATGTAGTGTCAGTGGCAGGTGAGAGTGGGAAGGTGAGCCTGCAGGTGAAGGCAGAAGACCAGGGTGGACTGTATGACATAACAACAGTGGAGGTGGGTGTAAGAGGATAAAGGGAAACGAAAGACTTGATTGATTAAAGACTTGATGTATGTGCACAACTGAAAATGATTCATAGATAGATAGTTGACTCTGCATAGCAATGGCTGTCATTTGTTTTCAAAATGCATTCATAATGACTGCCTAGTTAGTATCATATGTATGAAATGTGCTCAGTCTAAAATATCTTTGTCATGTCTATCTAAACCATTAGGTGAGCATAACTTACAGCGACAGCAGAGAAGTTGTGCAGATTTCAGTGAACCAGGATCCTGACACTGTGCGGAACAAAATCACTGAGATGCAGAAGTAAGTCAAGATTCTAATTAGATTTGTTCTCAACGACTAAAACTGATTTTATTTGTTGTTTTATTTTATTTCTCTTCCCTAACACTAGTACTTGTTTTCGAGTGCACTCCAAGATGAGACGCCCTTCGATTGTAGTGAGAAGTGCACATCTTCCCATACTAAATGGACAGCACTTCGCATAAAAACGTTTTCACCTGTTTTACGTGTCTATCGTTAAGACTGAACAGATATAAGGCTCTAAACTATTCAAAAGTCGTCACCCATAAATTATCATTGAGAAAATCACTCACATGAGAGGCTCTGGTAATTCTGGTGAAAAATGTGTGCACTTTGAAAAATATTTTAATAATAATAAATATTTTCATGCTTTAACACCAGTGCGGAATTCAACAGAATTTACATCAAGCTAAGATATCCCGACATAAAAAAACTACAGCTATATTTTTGAAGTTCTTATCCAGAACTGAGAGACCGGGGACAAAGCTCATGCATTCGCGCACAGATCGGGTACCGACACGCAATCTTTTTGTTTAGCTGATTGAGTTTGCAAAGAATCGTAGGTAATTTCATCTTCACTTAGTTCGAAATTGCCACCCGACCTCCCTCCGTATGAAGGGGCGATTTGAAGGGCTGAAAGCCACTAGCCCTCGGTCTGGAAAGTATTGGGACACACTACACTTACACGTGAACGCGCAAAATCAATTGTTTTGGATAAAATCGAGGGGAAGTGGTAGAAATGGGACAGGGCATTCTTCTCAACAACTAAAACTGATTTCATTTGTGGGAGACGGAAACGTATGTGAAAATGACAGCACATCTGGGCCAGTAAAATCCCCCACCCCCCCACCCATTTCTCAGCGCTCTAGAGAGGGCCCTTGGCTGATCTCTCTCTCTCTCTCTCTCTCTCTCTCTCTCTCTCTCTCTCTCTCTCTCTCTCTCTCAGAGCTCTAGAGAGGGCCCTTGGCTGGTCTGTGACCTTCATCACAGTGAGTGATACTGCAGAGAATCCTCCCAGGACAATTGTCAGTTTCATAGCCACTCAAATCAATGGGACTGAGGTCATACCAAAGGATACAGTGGAAACGTAAGATTGTGACTCCCTTTTTGGTTAACTACTCACTACATATAAAAGTCAACAGAGGACTACCAAAACTCAACATAAAAAGATTTCAAAATTATATTAGAAACTACTGTGATATTAAATGTTTAATGGCGAGTGAAATTAACAAAACACTTTATGGTGATAGATGGAAGAAAGTAAAAGAAATAGAAGCATGGACTTAGAAAAAAATATTATAGAAAAATGTATTATAGGGATATGAATATATTTAAAAATATATAAATGTAAGGCTATGTATTTATATTAATGTTTGTTGTGTGTGGACAATGCAAAGGGGAAAAAAGACATCAGAAGCAGTGAGACTTTTGCAGTTTGTTCTGCTGGGGTTGCACTCGTCAATGACATGTATGCACTGTTGTCTGTCTCTCTCTCTCTCTCTCTCTCTCTCTCTCTCTCTTTGTGTGTGTGTGTGTGTGTGTGTGTGTGTGTGTGTGTGTGTGTGTGTGTGTGTGTGTGTGTGTTTGTGTGTGTGTGTGTGTTTCCCTGCAGGAAACTAGTGGATGATAAAGAGAATGTTGTGGAACAGATGGAGCAGGTGTTTGGTAAAGGGTTCCAGTTTGATATTGTAGATGATGGTGGCAGTGCTGGTCTTCCAGTCATCCCCATCGTCTTGGGAACAGTGATACCATTGGTTCTCATTGCTGCTGGTGCAGCCATATATGCTAAGCACAGGTAAGGGATTTTTATAAAAGACTGCAAATGAACAGCTGTCAGCGCTTTCAGCTTTCAGTGAAAAAAAAATGATCAAGCTACTTTAAACCTGACTTTAAACATAAATGTTTTGAAGTGTGATACACACAGGCCTTGATTTAACCATTGTCATATTAAAAACTAAAATGCTGTCAAATAATTAAAAAAAATCTGATTAATATCAAAATTATGTAATTAATAATATATCAACATAAGAACTAATTCCCTCCAGTTATGTGTAAGCATATCAACACAAATGATGTTCACATGTCCACTTTCTCAGAGTGCACCTTTGCCATAATTTATCACAGAGTTGATATACTATAAATTAAGCTTTGTAAGTTAAAGCTTTGTAATTCAATTCAATTTTAGTTTTTGCACAGTCTACTACATTGACTCAGGGTCTGATTAGGTTTAAACTTTATTCATTCATACTTTGTCATTCAGCAATTATATATTTACAGCAACTGTTACATTTACATTAACATTTATGCATTTAATAGACGCTTTTATCCAAAGTAACTTGCAAAAGAGGAATAACTGCATCAAACTGCATTACAATGCAAGTAAATGCCTACTGGGTGTGCCATTTGCTATGAGAGCAAGTGCAAGAGTTGCAAGAGTGCCTGTTGTTCTTAATAGTGTTGGGAAGACTATTCCACCAGTTTGGAACAATGCCTAGATTGACCTGTGCGGGGTGTTGGTACTTTTAAGCAGCGATCCTTGGTTGAGCGGAGCGATTGGAGCGTTAGTGTATGGTTAAAGTTTTGACTGCCTTGATATCACAATAAACTTGGAACTAATTTAGTCAATGTTTTGATTTTTTTAAAGGAAAGGGCAACAAAAAACAAGCAAGACTAATTCCACAATGGATGACAATAACTCGGGCAGATGGAGGCCTGATTTCGCTTTGGAAGACAACAACTCGGGTAGATGGAGGCCTGATTTCGCCGTGGAGGACAATAACTCAGGCAGATGGAGGCCTGATTTCGCTTTGGAAGACAATAACTCGGGTAGATGGAGGCCTGATTTCGCTTTGGAAGACAATAACTCGGGCAGATGGAGGCCTGATTTCGCTTTAGAGGACAATAACTCTCGTAGAGGAAAGCCTTTAGACCAGGGCAGAAATTATATGACAGCAAGAGCAGATTTACAGAGGGGCAGAGGTCATATGAGAGAAGCACCAGATTCAGAATGGGGCAGAAATCATAGAGGAGCGCCAGATTCCGAACGGGGCAGAAATCAAATTCATATGATAGCAAGACCAGATTTACAGAGGGACAGAAATCATATAAGACCAGATTCAGAATGGGACAGAAATCATATTCATATGATAGCACGACCCAATTTACAGAGGGACAGAAATTACACCAGACCAGATTCAGAATGGGGCAGAAATCATACAAGACCAGATTCAGAATGGGGCAGAAATCATGTGACAGCAAGACAAGATTTACAGTGGGGCAGAGACAATTTCAGAGGCAGATCAGATTTTACAGGAGCTAAGAGTTATGTACAATAGTGCACTATGTGCTGCAATGACAGTCATTTTCTCCTTGGCATCATGTGAAACAGTTCCGTTTTCTTTCTTTGAATCCCTGTGCTAGTTTGAACTAGTTTGCTAATAGATAAATCTGAGAGAAAGTGATGGAATATGTGAGGTTTTCAGTGTGGATAGTGAACATTCAGCAGGCAGTCTGCCACTCACATAGTGTCCTGTAAGTTATGAAAGGTGTTAAAGGATTTGGTAACACTTTATTTGAAGGTACCATCATAAGACTGACATGACACTGACATTAACTATGACATGATGTTGTCAAGCATCTGTCATAAACTTTATAAACCTGTCATGACTTCTGACATACCCTAACCCTAACAAATACCGGGTGACACTTAATGACAGAAGTCATGACAGGTGTATAAAGTTTATGACTGTCCCTCACCTTGAACAACAGGAGTATGAGTTGAAATATTCCTTAAAGCATCAATGTGTTAGCCTGGGAGTTCCCATGCTCTTTTGCGCGCTTATTTAAATTTACTCTGCAAAGCAACATGGTAACCATGATCGATTTTCTCCTGCTTTCGGTATCCAATTACAGAACAAAAAGGGACTAATACGGCCCTCGGTTGCATTTTACCTCAGGTGGTGGCTCTGAGCTATGTACAGACGCTATGATAGACATTCGTAGTGCCCAATATATGGCTCTGGTCAATCGTAAACAAAGCTTCAGCTACGAGAGATGCAATAGGTAGGTTTCCAGACTAAATATCACTCGTGATTTCTAGTTTGGCATTTGCCAGGCTACCAATGTGTAGCCTTCGAGAAATATTAAGCGCAACGCATTTCAAATTTCATATTACAGCTACGGTAGCCTGCATGCGGATGTCAGTCTATTGTCTGTCTATTGCCAAAACGCCAACCAGTGTTGGGCAAGCAACTCAGTAAATGTAACAAGCTAAGCTACCAGTTACTCCACATCATATGAAACTTCACTACACCAAAGCTACCGGAAGACAAAATGTAGCAAGCTAAGCTATGAAAAAATGTCAGAAGTAGCTTAACTATTGTGACACTTATGATAAATGCATCACAGTACTGTAAGAACTGATCCTCCGTGCATGGCCTAGAGGAAGGATTTGCTGTTGTGAACTGATGCCCTGAAAATGAAGCTTATGGGAAAGCTACCACACTACATGGCCAAAAAAGTAGCTAAACTAATGAAAAGTTATCAGATTCAGAAAATAGCTACACTACAGCCAAGCTACTCAGAAATGTAGTTAAACTAGTAGCTTCACTACTTGTAGCTAGCTACTGCCCATCACTGACGCCAACGATATGACCGGTTTCAGCTTTTGTATTCCAAGATGGCGGCAATACATGGAGAGCCTACCCCAGTTAATGTGCCTGCAAATGCAAAACTTCAATCCAATACGAACACACAGAATTCATAGTGGTGGTTAATATTTATGAGAAAGGACAAGCGTGTCAACAGGTAAAGCAGATTTTGATATTGAACATTAAAAATGTTACACATTGTACCTTTCTATATTCCTTTAACTTCCCCATTGTGGAAAGTTTTGAAAATATATATCAAGGTAGCAAAGACTAAAAAAAAATGAGAACATGGATCATTTTGTTGTTGATGTTACGTATGAATGTTATCATTTAAAGGAAAATACCGGAGTGAATTCAAGCATAGCCATGTTGAAAGAGCTTGCTAAATGTGCTAGTTAGCGAGTGGAACAAAATAATTTTGTAGGCCTACAGCACAGACCGAACGCGAACGCAGAAGCAAACAGGCACTTTACACTGAATTAATGGGACCTGACTGTTGGAAACCAAAAGTAAGATCTAAGGTTATATTGACTCAATGTAAAGTGTTTCGCGTTCGCGTTCGGTCTATTCTGTTTGAAATTCTTTCATTTCATGCGAAATATATTGCTGTTAGAAGGCTCGTGCAGCAGGCCTATGCTTGAATTCACTCCGGTATTTTCCGTTAATGTTTTTTTTTTGTTTAAGTATATATGTTTGGATTAATGTTTCCTTTTTCCTAAGATTTGATTTTATCATACATATAAGAAATATGTGTTAAATAATGTGTTAATAAATAATGTCTTTTTATAACCAGTTTGACTATTGTGGTGTTTCTAACATAGCATTCATAACATCAATGTTTCATTTGAGCTGCAAGCACTGATTAAAAATGTGATCTGAGGACACACACTGATATTCAGCACTTTGCACTATGCTGCGTGTTGTGGCAGAAATGTTGCAATATGTCCAATACAGCACTATCATTTGTACATAACTCATTTCATTTGAGCTGCAAGAGCTAGTTAAACCAGCACCATTTCTCTTAGACTCTTGCTATGTCTTATTGTCAGCACTGTCCATACACATTTATGTCTATTTAATATCATGAAAAGAGCATAGAATGTGAAACTACCTTCACTCTAGCGTATACCTGTCATTCATAGGTGTGTTGCTACTGTAGGGAGTGTTTTTGTTGCTTTCAGGACCATGACAGTAAAGCTATCTGTCTATCTGTCAGTCATGATGTGCAACCCAACTGTGATCACTACATTGTGAACTGGGCTGCGGGAGTACCGGCACCTCAGATAAATGAACAATATCATCATCCTATTCTTCTCCTATACATTTTTCTTTGTTTGTGCTGACACAAAATATGAGTGTTCCCAGAAAAGGGGCTAAACATGTTAAAAACCAAACTTCCCCTTTAACTGCTGTCCAATGTCTGCTGGGACCCTCTCTGTTTTCTGTTTACTTCTACCCATAGTTATATTTATTGTATGTGCTTTGCAGCTGTGTGTCTTGCCCATTGTTAGGGGTCCAAGCAGCGAAGCTGCGCGGAACCCTATTGTTTCTGTTCCGTTTTTTATTATTATTATTTTTCTCCGCTAAAAGTCATGCTGGAGCCTAAACCATAAGTCCCAGGAACATGAAACTTTAGGGTCTGGTCCCAAATTGCCCCCACTACTCAGAGACCCATTCCTGAGGTACTGCATCCATAGGTGGCGCTATAATAAAGCAATTTCCATTTCAACCCATATCTCAAGATCACATTGACCTAGACTCCAAATTCTTAGATCACATTAATCTCTACATCCAATAGCATCCTTTCTCAAATACCATTAATGTCAAAAAATATTTAGTTTTTTCACAAATTCACTGAAAAGCCAAAGTGAAAGTAAACTATCACAGGCCTCAAAATTGGTCATATCATGATCAAAATTTATACAGATCATGTTCAGACCAAGCCTCATGAATATTATCAAATGAAATTTTCATATGCCGATCCATATTGATATTATAGTGCAATAAAGTTAGACCACCTTGATCAACATTGACCAATCAATACCAAATTTAATGTGATTAATGATCAAGTCAGTTCAAGCAAGTGTACAAAATTTCGCTGGTCAACACTTTGCCAAAATGCTTTAATTTTGCTACGAAATCTGTACCTGGCTTGGGACCTATTCCTTACCACCTTGAGTAGGTGACTGAAAGAGAAAGACATTGTAGGCCCATTAGCTCAGTGAGCCCAGGCCTAGGAGCGCAAAGCGGAGACTATGAGATCGCAGGTTCAAAACCCGTCTCCGGCACTCACCTTCTCAGTGGCCAAATATTCCAAGGTAAGTAGAGACAAGTGTGTCTGCTTTGACGAGGTGACCCAAAAATCATGTGTTCATAATGCCATAGTCATCTTCACAATAGTTTCCTCATTGTCATAGTCACACATGTGTGATGGCCCTTGCCCAACATGCGAAATTCAAAGCACATCATTTGTCAATGAACAGAACACAAATGTATTGTGGTCATAGCGATACTTTGGTGATGATCAAGCCCAATGTGCTAAACTCAAAATTCTGCAATTCAAGACAAGTCCAGTTTATTATTCCATAGAGGGAAATTAAGTTCCAGCCAGTCATTTTAAAAAAAGACACATTGAAATGAACAAATAAATAAATAAATAAACAAGTACCATATAGGTATTCACCAGTAGTCAGTAAAGAAACACAAACAGTAAGCACCTAACCAACATTGAAGTATTTCTTTAGGGTTGAAAGTTACAGAGTTTCTGAAATTCACTTTCCATGATGCTTAGATGTGTCTTTTCAAGGTTCAAAGCGACTGCATTTCAATGCTGTCCTCAATCAATTTCACCTGTCCTCATCATTCACACCTGAATTCCATTTGCAATCCTATGCAGAGCCAATACACACAAAAAAAAACAAAGACAGACAGTTTTGCTGAGTCTGCGTAGCGCAGGGGTTTGGTTGCCGCCTAGCATGCGGAAGGTCCCAGGTTCATATCCCTGGTGAAGCAACAAAAATATGAGCTGGAGTAGGGGCAGAGGTGGTGCTATAATAACTCCAAAGTCTCACATCACATTAGTACACTCATTCGCATCTTTTCTTAAATGCCATTGATGTCCAAAATTCACAAACTCACTGAAGTTCCAGAGTTTCTCAAATTTACTTTCTATGATGCTTATGTCTTTCCAAGGTTCAAAGACATTGCATTTCATTGCTGTCCTCAATCAACTTCACCTGTTCTCGTCACTCACACCTGAATTCCAGTTATAATCCCTTGCACAGCACAATACACAGGAAACCAAGGTCACATGTAATGTGTGGGACTGCATAGCGCAGTGGTTTGGTTACCATCTAGCATGCAAATGGTCCCAGGTTCGCATCCCAGGTGAAGCAACAAAAAATTGTTGGGCAGTAGCAGAGGGGCCAAAGGCCTAGTCCAAGTGCCCATAGCTTGGACCCCGCTCATTGCCGCTAGCGGCTATATTTTGTTTTTGTTTTTGTTTGATTGATGTTGGGGATATGCCACAAAAAATTCCTATCAACTTTGTTGACATGGCAAATAAACTCTTGAACTTGAATCTGGAGTACTGTCCAAGTGAACAGATGGTAGCAGATGTAATGACCAAGCCTGCAACCAAGTTTAAGTTGGTGAAATTTGGGAAATGTAGGCCTATGTTTGGACAGTAGCCTCCGTGATTAATGACAGTAAGTGAAGTCATGTAGCACACAGTGGAAAAACAATGTTTTGAGTTGTTAAGCTGACAATGTGAGTGCAAGTGGGGGTGTTAAGATGTAAGAAAATAGTATGCCCTCAATTGTACTATATGTAACAGGTAGACCTGTCAAGTCTTGAAGCGAGTGTTGTCCCTTACCAGCCCCCATACCGTCATGACGTTACTGGCTTAGATAGCCATGAGTGGCTAACCATTTAGTGGCGGCTAGGCGTTTGTTTTATAAAAGCAGTCAGCGTTGGTTTGGCTCGTTGGAGGTAATATTTGTTGCTGTTCTGCCCGGTGTTCAGCTAGCCTAGAACTCTAGACGTACCCCTAGCGGTAGAGCTTAGATCGGGCCCAAAAAATTGAGCCCGACCCTACCGAAGACCGATCATTTTTTGCCCAAGCCCGGCCCGGCCCGAGAAATAACGTGTGATAATGAGCCCGAGACCGATTTAAACCCGACATGTTAAATAGCCCTAATAATGGCCTACTTTTGTAACTGCATGTTCAACAACAATTCCGGATTGATTTACAGACATTTGTTAATTTTGTTCAGCATATTCCTGAAGCATATTGCCTGTTGACAGACAAGACTTCATGACAGTGTTGAGGTCCACGTCTTTCTGTCATACTGTCATGCTGACACACAGCTCTGCGCACCTCTCATTCACTGAGATTAGATAGGCTACTCATTCATTAATTAGGCTGTCATGCTGGCAAATCCACGAAAAAAAAATAACCAGAAGTTTTCTGGCAATAGACGGAGGTTATAATGCGTTGTGCGCTGTAACGTTTACCTTTATTGTATTCAGAAACACCGTAATTTCTCCAGATGATCCACTTTCACTTTCGGTTCCCACGCGAAAGAAGCACGATATTACTGTCAGCAAACAAAGTTGATGTTTCCTTATGCTTTCCACTGGGCTGGGTTAATTTTATTTAATTTTTTCCCCCATCACATTAGAAGCTTTATAGTATGATATAGGTCTGATGTAGCCGACAGAGCGCAGCTGACAGGTGCTGCTCAGCGCTGCGCAGAGCTGTCCAAACATTATTTTCTATTAATCACCTTAGGCTTAGATAACACTTTTTGCTGAGTTACTTAACCATAATACATACAACTTTACTGGGTGTCACACCATATAGCGTCATAGGCTAAGTAAATAAAATAAAAAAACATATAGGAAGCATAGGCCTATTTATGGAACATTGATCACGAGCCCGGCCCGGCCCGAGCCCGATAGAGTGACGGCAAATGTCAGCCCGAGCCCGGCCCAAGTTCGGGTAGGGCTCGGGCCGGGCTCGGGCTCGGGCAGCGAATCTAAACTCTACCGAGCGGTAGCAAATTTGAATTTGCACGGAGGATACGTCTAGAGGCCACTGATAGAAACCCGTTGTATTCTTCCTCTGGCGGCGGATAACCAATCACAGCGCGGTATGTGTACAGGAAATAGTAAGGCGGGCTTTGTACGATGACGACAGCCCTGCTCAAACCAGAGCAGAATTGTCTTTGCTTTAGCTTTGGACGAATTGCACTTGTCATTTTCTTTGAAAGTGAAACAAGAAAGTGCACTGAAGTTTTTCGTTCTGAAAAAGATGTCTTTGCCGTGTTACCGACGGGCTACGGGAAAAGTTTTATATACCAGCTGGTACCACTGGCCGGAACGCTAGCCTATTACGTGGAGAGGCAGTTTGAAAGACAACGCAATCACCCGCCCCTCCATTCAGGTACAGTCTATCAGTGGTCTTCAGACTATACATTCTTATGATATAGTCTGACAGGCTAGTGTTCAGCTGGTACAGACCGTATGATCTGTGACGCCTCGGATCGGTTCTGATGTACATTTGTAGAGGCTCGAGGTATGTGTGTGTATTGTAAACATTGTGTGTAACGTTATGTTTGCACCGGGGCAGATTGCCCATCGCTGTTTTGTCCCTACTGAATTTAGTTTGCCTTTCTGTTTATTTGTGTCTTGCTTTCTTTTATTCGACCACCAGTCCCGTAGCTCGCAGGGCAGATCCCAGTAGGACTCGTTTGAACTTGCATTGCAGTGAATTGACTCACCTGTGTTTAGTGGTAGCTATACTGATTGAATCACTTGCTTAGTGTGGTATGCCTATGAGGATGTGTCAGTGTGTGTGCAGTACCATAGGCCATTGTTTCATAGCACGAGTGGTGTGAACCAACACATTAGTTTCCACTGGTAACTTGCCCTGCTAGTCCGGTTCTGCCAACTTCTATCATTGAATGTTTGTATAAATAAAGAAAATATTTTTATTTGTTTAGTCCATGCCTCTGTCCCAGTCTGTCCGAACCTGTGTGCCTTACTTTTGAAGTCAAGGTTTATTCTGGGGTGAAAACCCCCAGTGGCGTAGTCGTGCAATTACATGTATAAAATCTAAAATAATTATTTTGGTTAATTACCTGAGGTCCATCTTGCTACATATAGGTAAACTTTAATTTGTATCAAGGAACTTTTATTTTGCCTTATTCAAAGAGCCAATGTTGTGCATTGTCAAGGGCACGTGATGTGTGGATATATAAGCGTTGTGCATCCTGTAATAAACTCTCTTGGACCGTCATCCCACAATGACAACTATGTGTTGTGTCCCTCTGTCAAGTTATAGTTTACAGTTATTTAGTCCTCCTAAGTATGCACGGGTCTCGTGCGTTCACACTCTGCTAACAGAGGGGTACAACAAACACAGCTGTCACTCCCAGCCACGAAACCGGTGCTTTTTATACTTACTTACCTGCCTAATACCTGTCTGCTATTAGATTGCCAATCAGAGGAATGACGAAACCAGGAAGCCCGAGAGTGTCAACAGCCACTCTACCACAATCGCATCAGATGGAATGGAGTCATCTTTTTGTCTTCCTTCATTAATCATTAAGCTAGGCTACATTTTATGACTATATAGCTATATGACACTGTCTCGCTGAGCTCTTCCTGATAACAATCTGACTGAGGATGCTCTCAATTTTAGACTTTGATGTCAAAACCAGGGATGGGCACTGAAGTTCTTCATTTCCCCTAAGATGACAGGAAGTGGTTGTCTTTCCACAAAGGGGAAAAAGATCTGTTAGGATTTGGTGCAGTAACAAAGTAGTTGTTGTTAGACAGATCCCCTTCTCAGGCACATTTGTGTTGTTGGTGAAGGACAACTCAACTACAACAGTGATGGGGTCTCTATCCTACATCAAGATTGTGATTGTCCTGGTCTGTTTCACAAAGTTTGTTGACTGTTTGTAGTACTGTTTTCAATTTGGCTTGGTTGAAATAGTCCGCGATTATGTTTGAAAGGTTGGAATTCCGTAGTCCAAGTAACAGGCTTCTGTTGTAGGCTCTTTTTGTGCACGACTCAGACGAAACAGACGATACATTTAACATAAAATGCACATCGCTAGCAGGAGCGTGAGGGGCTGCAGCCAGTACCGGCGCCGCCATCTTGTCAGTGTCACATCTTGGCGCCATCTTGTCAGTGTCACATGTTCAATACAAGATGAATAATGGTACAATGTGGGAGGAGTCAACTTCTTTTTCTAATAGAAATTTTGAGAAACGTATCAACGATTAAATGGCGTAAACAAAGACTGGATCAAGCAGTATATCAAGTACCTGAGTAGTTAGAAGATAGCCTAGAAAAGACGCAGAATAACAACTTACCCTAGAAAAAGTAGAAAAGTATAGAAGTACAAAGCTGACCAAAAAAAAAGTATGACTTGAACATGCATGTAGCCAGTATTACATCTATCTGTATTATATTTAGAAGCATGTTTAGCATCACAAAACATTTCAGAGGCAAGCTCCCCAAGTTGCTGCGATAACGTATCTTACCAAATAGCCTTAAGATGTTCTCTTAAAGGGGAAATCCTGTCAATTTTCAACAAGAGCTCTATTGCTCAAGCTACTTGAGATTAGCCAATACTGAAGACGCAAGACATTTTGGTCCAACCATATAGGTTTCCTTGAACAGAGAATAAGCCCTGACCGTTAACCCAATGGGGCAAGTTTTCAAAACTGTGTTTACAGCATTTAAACAGGCTCCAAATATCACCCCAAAAGTTATGCAACATCATCAGACACATTACAACACAGAACTGTATTGTATATGGCAACAAATGGCTGGAAAAGTGGTTAAAACTGTGAGCTTATGGAAGCAGCCCAATATTGTTTGTTTACAAAACGGTTTTGTAAACACTGCATAAAAACACAATTTTAAGCACTTTGTTAGACATTTGTAGTCATAAACACTACAGAGGTGTGTTGTAATGTGTCTGATGATGTTACATAGCTTTTGGGGTGACATTTGGTGCATGATTTGATGCTGAAAACTGTTTTGAAAACTTGCCCCATTGGGTGAACTGTCAGGGCTTACTGTCTGTTCAAGGAAACCTATATGGTTGGACTAAAATGTCTTGCGTCTTCAGTATTTGCTAATCTCTAGTAGCTTGAGCAATAGAGCTCTTGTTGAAATTTGACAGGATTTCCCCTTTAACCTCGATGTGGTAAAAAAAAAAATTAGAAGAAACTGATTTGATTTTGGTGGCGATCGGTGATCCAGAACACCATCTGTGACCACATTGTCTTGGCAGAGGTCTGCGCTCTCTGAGCGCTTTTCTAGTTCGCAATGTATTCCCAATGTATTCCCATCGCAATGTATTCCCATTTGGAACGACCATGCAATTATCTGCAGTGTGCTCTAAACTTGGCGTGTCTTGTCTTAGGTGACCATAATGTACATTAGCAGCAAAGATGTTGCGCTGATTTCTGTGAACCAGGATCTTGCCACTGTGCAGAACAGTACCACTGAGATGGAGGAGTGAGTCAAACTTATTATACAGCTTCAGTAGAACTTCAGTTTATTCCAGAACGTTTTTTATTGACACCTCTCTCTCTCTCTCTCTCACTCTCACTCTCTCTCTCTCTCTCTCTCTCTCTCTCTCTCTCTCTCTCTCAGAGCTCTAGAGAGGGCCCTTGGCTGGTCTGTGACCATCATCAGTGTGAGCAGTAGTAGACAGGGGTCGGTCCTGAGTCAGACTCCACACATCCACTCAGTCCAAAGAGAGAATGTCACTCCCAGGACATTCGTCAGCTTCATAGCTACTCAAATCAATGGGACTGTTGTATCAAAGGAAACAGTTGAAACGTAAGATTTTGAGTCCCTTTTTGGTTAGGTTATCAACATAAAAATGAACAGAAGTCAATGAGACTTTTGCAGTTTGTTCTGCTGAGGTAGCACTGGTCAATAACATGTATGCACCTTTGTCTGTCTGTGTGCGTGTGTGTGTGTGTGTGTGTGTGTGTGTGTGTGTGTGTGTGTGTGTGTATTTCTCTGCAGGAAACTAGTGGATGATAAAGAGAATGTTGTGGAAGAGATATGAGAGGGAATGAACGTATGCAATGTGGATAGAGAGCGCTCACCGTTATGTGGCAGTCTGCCGCTCACATGGCATAAGTTTGACATCTAGTGGCTGTTGTCTGGCACTGCATGTAAAGTGGGCCTAGCGCAGTTTTCAATAAACTATTCAGCATAATCTGACAGTTCTGAATGACAGTTCTGAATGACAGTTCTGTCTTTCAGCTGTGTTGTGAAAATTACTTTCTTCTACTGTGATGTTTCTTCAGGTTTATACTAAACGTGTTTGGAACTAACCATGCAATTTCACTACTGTAGGTCAACAATACCAAAGCCAAAGCAATCAGAAATTAGAGATACACGGATAGAGAATTTTAGTACAGATGCTTCATGAATATTTCTAAAATTGTTATTTAAACAAATACAACAAATGTTCAATCGGAAGCTTGGCAGTCCATTGACCAATGTATTGATAGTATCTGACAGCTCTTCCGTGATTCTTGCTTCTCTCTGAAGAACACTGTACCTTATTAGGTAATAACAAAGATGTTACATTATGCATTCAAATTAATTACTATCCCGATCAGTTTGTATGTTTGGCCAAGAATAACAGATTGGTTGTGTGTTGCCATTACATTTGAATGACATTGGAAAACTTGTGTTTGAGGAAGTCATTCACATTTTTCCAAAGTGTGACAAACAATATGTTACCTTTTTCAAGTGTTTTTTTTCTCTCCCATTTACATTCATCTATATGTAAAGAACACAAGACTTTAAGTTAATTAACATAAAGGACTTAAAGATTGTAAACCAATGCACTTGATCTACTTTCATGGTAGTATGGTACAAGATTCTGTTGCAACATTTGCTGTTAATATTTATGATCAGTTATGTTTGACTGTATGTAATATGTCATGTGATGTACATTCTGTTTCATCAATAAAATATATTTTTGAAAATGATTAATGAAATAAGAAATGATGCCTTGTACTGTGACTGGTGTTTCACTGGTTTAGGCACAAAAACATTTAAATACAAAGTTAAATAATATATAAAATAATATATATATATATATATATATATATATATATATATATATATATATATATATATATATATATATATATAAAAAAATAATAAAAGTAACCTTCAGTGTGTTAAATATTTCAACGCAGTCACTGTGTTAAAGCGTTTAACACATTTATTAATACAACATATGTTGTCCTTATCCAAACACACTGATGTGTTAGAAATATGTTCATTTGTATCAGGCTGAAAGCATAAATTTGTGTTGAAACATTTTAGAGTTATGGGAAAGACTAGTCAAAGTCAAGTCAAAGTGAACTTTATTGTCAATCAAATTTAGCGATAGTACATTGCAAGCAGACTGAAATTGCATTTTTTTTAAAACTCCAAATGTGCAACAAAGTTAAAAATAAGACATACGACTAAAATATAATTAAGACATCACAACTCAGGCCTAAAGTGCAATGGTATCAAGATATCAGGCATGATATCAGTATGGTTTTCAAATCCACCATTCAAACTTGTTTTGTATAGTTTTTGGAAGGTTTTTTTCAGACGTTACATCCATAATGTCACAAAATAACCCCAGTGAAAACCAACTTGTGGTCATTGTGGATAAACATATATATTTTTTCACAGTCAGCTATTATTTTGTGCTGCATGTGTAACATGTCTATTTTCTGTGACATGGTGACAAGAAAAAGAAAACTCAGTATGAGTTGAAATGTCCCACATGTCCACATGTCATCAAACCACAGTTAAATTCTCAAAAAAAAAAAAAAAAAAACATAAAAATAAAAAGATAATTCTGGCTGACCAGGCAAAGAGATGTGATCCCTCTTTTTCCCCTTGTTTTTCAGTGCTTATTTCTTGTGGTGGGTTATTCTTCACACCAAGGGAAACATACACATTGAATAGAAATGAGGCTGAACCAGTGACTGTACAATTAGCAATCTCACATTTCTGTGAGAGTGAAAATGACATGGGACCAGAAAGGACAGAGATGACAATAACAATAACAAATTCCCGCAATAGTTCAGGAGAGTTATTGACATAAGGACACACCCAGAGTCATTGGGGACAGTAAAATGGGTGGAGGGAACATGCATATTTGTCACACCCCTTGGATACGGCCCTAAACAGAGTCAGACAAACAGGGTTGGCACTGGACACAATAGGCCTCAGGTGCCATAAAACAAAAAGCATGCATGGTTTTTGGCCAATACTGATGAGTGATGTAGTGACTGTAGATGTATTTCACACCTGAGTATGTGAGCGGAGTGGAGTGGGGAGCGAGCGAGGAGCAGAGCGTGCAAAATATAGTCGGAGCGTGGAGCGGAGTTTTATCCAAAGGCCAGAGCGAACACAATGAGCCGCTCCAGTTTCGCTCCAGTACCGCTCACACCACTACGAGTATGGAGCATGCAAAAATTCACCCGGAAATTCCAGTCCAGGCCTAATTTATAGATATTTAATTCCTTACAATTGGAAAGCTTTCCAGGCTTCAAAAAAGGTATGGTAGCCTTTGCCACAGAACTATGGATGGGGTAAATAGAGAATATAAATTATGCAATCTGTGCTAAAATGTAAAAAATGACATTGACCTTGCCAACAAATAAGAAGAAAACCAAGTTTGAATAAGATTAAAATCTGATTATAGTGAGGAGTTAATGTAGATATGTCATGTTTAGATACAAGACAGTATCGTCTGCATATAAATGAATCTGACAGTCTAGGCAAGACTGTGGGAGGTCATTTATGAAGATGGAAAATAAGAGGGGCCCTAGGGAAGAACCCTCTTAAACATGCACAGTTGAGAGAGGGCCAGATACTTTGACACACCAAGGGAAACATACACATTAAATAGAAATGAGGCTGAACAAGTGACTGTACAATTAGCAATCTCAGATTGCTGTGAGAGTAGAAAAGGACAGAGATAACAATAACAATAACAAATTCCTGCAATAGCTCAGGAGAGTCATTGGCATAAGGACACACCCAGAGGACAGTAAATAGGTGGAGGGGACATGCATATTTGTCACATCCCTTGGATACTGCGCTAAACAGAGGACTCAGACAAACAGGGTTGGCATTGGACACAATAGGCCCCAGGTGCCATAAAACAAAAAGCATGCATGTAGTGACTGTAGATACCCACACATATCAGATTTCTGGCCAATACTGATAAGTGATGTAGTGACATATCAGATGGATGTGACTGAACAGTCCAACCTAACCCTAGGTTTATAGATACTATTTTATAGATATGATAATTCCTTATCATTGGAAATCTTTCCAGGCTTTCAAAAAAGTTATGGTAGCCTTTGCCACAGAACTATGGAGAAAATAAATCATGAAATCTGTGCGAAAAAGTAAAAAATGACATCGACCTTGCCAAAAAGTCAAGACCTTCACATTTTACAGTAATGGCAATGTCATAATTGGGTTTAACACATTCTAAAACATAGGATTTTTTTTCTCATATTTGCTCTTATACCATTTTTAGATTTTCAGCTTTCTGAGTTTTCTGCTTGATTCATTTGCATAATTTGTCTCTACCAATAGTTTAGATTATGTGCAATATCTCAAAACAGCTACTCTTCTCAGATGGCCATCATACATCATTGAAAAGCTGAGATTCCTGGCTTTCAGAAAATGTATGGTAACCTTTGCCACTTTTTCGGTAACGACCAACCCCAAGCACAGACTATAGGCCTCAGGGTGCCATAAAACAAAAATCATCAATGGTTTTTGACCAATACCAATGAATGATTTAGTGACTATTTATGTTTTTCACACCCATCCAGATCAGATGGATGTGACTGAACAGTCCAGGCCTATTTTATAGATTTTTAACTGCTTTTTAAATCCACCACTCTCTCCGATGTATCTGATGATGGAGCTAATTGTTTGTTTTTTCTTTATTAATAATTAATCTATATAGCTCTCTCTCTCTCTCTCTCAGCCCTTTGTACTTTGATAACAATCTGACTATGAAGGCATGCAATTTCAGACTTTGATATTGAAGCTACAGGTGGACAATCCTTCATTCCCTCTAAGGTTACAGCTGGAGGGGATCGACTCAACAAACTAGGAAAAACATCTGCTGGGATTTGATGCAGTAATAATGTAGTTTTAGACAAATCTTTTACCAGAGATATTTGTGACTAGTGTGCATAGAAAAAAACAACAACAACAGAGATGGGGCCACTTCCTTACTTAAAACTTCTGGCCTTCGTGGTTTTTGTCAAGTCCATTGACACCACTCCACTAGGTGAGTAGAATATTTAGCAAGCAGATTTATTCTTCTCAGAGTTTATTGAGTTCTTATAGTGTTTGCTTTTAAAAGAAATTCACAGACTATAAGAGAAAAAAAATAAAAATAATAATTAAAAAATAGTTTTACCTGTATTGTTGCATTAAGTATGTATACTTAAAGCAGAAGTTCGCCCAAAGTGATGTTAAGCCTTGTTTTCGGATATCCTACAATACGATGGTCGAGATTGATATTTTGACAAACGCTTGTATTCCGAGAATTTTCGCTTGTTGCTGTAGCGTGTAAACAGCAGCCTATGGTCATTGGAACAATGCCTCCTTAAACGCATTAAACGTCTGTCTACAAAGATTTAAGACTCACAGAGTGGTCTGTTGTGTTCACCGATATGCTGACATAAATATCATCGCAAAATATGACTTCTATCAACTTCTAGCAATATTTTGGAATTCTTGTGAATGACGTATTACTTCCTAGCAGTCAGTGGGGTTTGACTGCAAAAAACTTAGAAGCTGCTAGAGGTTATATTTTGCGGTGATATTTATGTCAGCATGTCAGTGAACACTATAGACACTCGGTGAGTGTCAAATCTTTGTAGACAGACATTTAATGCGTTTTAGCAGGGATTGTTCCAATGACCATATGGCTGCTGTTTAGACGCTACAGCAACAAGCAAAAAATCTCGGAACACAAGCGTTTGTCAAAATGTCAATCCTAACCATCATATTTCATCGTAGAATATCCGAAAACAATGCTTAACATCACTTTGGGCAAACTTTTGCTTTAAGTTTTAAATGTATTTAATTTAGCTTAATACAGCTAATGGATACCATTACAGTGGGCCAGCAGCAGTGTTTTTGCTTACCTTGGGCAAATTTGGATTTTGTTTCCTCTTTTTCTCGAAAGAGGTGACAAAAATAAGAAAATGGCAATCACATTGTAAAATTAAGAAAAACAAAACATATACATCATAATACCTGACTTGTTTATGCCAAGACCTGTTCCTGATAATAGTCCCAGAGACCTTTGTATACACATGAATTCCCGCATTTCTGATTACAATCAGATTAATCTCTTTCAGACTTTGATATCAAAGATAGGGACAAATAGTTTTTCCGTACTCCAATGGTGAAACATTAGCCTTAATAGAAAAACAACAGATATGGATTTGATGCTGGAATTTCAGGCCCATAGCCAGCACTTGTAAAAACCAAGTTCAACGATGTGCATGCCAGAATTTTTTCTTTATCATAGGGGTTCATTAAAAAATGACTAAGTTTACTAAGTTCCGCCCCATGTATTTTGCAAGATTGTCATGTGGATTAAAGTTTTGGCAGGTTTTTTACAATTTCATGCAATATAGACCAAATAGCAAAGCTCCTGGATTATCATACTAATCAATACGTCATACCTGTCGAGTTAATTGGGAAGCATTATCCCTCCCATCCTATTAGGCTATCAGTAACCTCTGACATGATCATACTTTCACATGCTATTCATATATCAGACACCTACGTATCTGCATAAACATCCATCTTTTGTGGCACTTTTAATCACTCATAACTTTATTGTTATAGTTGTATACTACTGCATTTAGACATCTTAAATGTTTTATGCTTATTCCATTTCACTGATCACTTTGGGTGGTATTCTCCCAAATGCTTAAGTCTAACAATGTGCTTAGCGTAGACTGAAACGCATGGAGCTAAGAACTTTTTTGGACTTTTTTGGGAGAATCCTGGCCTTTGTACATAATACCAATTTTGAAAAGTATCACTGAAATTTGCAGTCCAATTGGCCATGTGCAGTGCAAGTGTAATGTTTCCACTGTGTTAGTAATTCTATTCTATTTGTTCAAAAACCAAAAAGATTAAGTTTATTGTTTTCTTTTTTCAGCTGGAGAACGAACTCTTGACTGCTCTGTTGGCTCAGTCGTCCAACTGGGACAAATAGATGAAGGATTCACAGGTAATCACCATTCACACAAAATTAGCCCACAGTCATTCTACGGTCTAATAACAACTGCTAGCGTTAGCTTGATTGCCAACGACTTTCAAAGCTCTGCGAGACTTTGGTCTGACCAAGAGCCTATAGCGCTGTAATTTCTCACAGCGCATGGTTGACCCGCCTCCCTCTAATGCCTCGGTTTGCTACTGGTCAATGTTAGAAAATGCTTTCAGATCAGCAGTTGGCCAGACCAGCGAAAGCAATGCAGAAGGTGTTACATCACTGGGAGGGCGTGCCAGGCTATGCTAGCGTAGCATTTCAAGGGCTTTTGTTATCTGCAGCTATATTTAAATGTTCAACTTATCAAAATGTCTATCTCCATCAAGTCATCAGTTCAGCACTCCAAGGTCTATTATTAGGTATATTATTATGCAATGTATATTTCAGCCATATTTATTAATTTTTTACTTTTCCCTGTAAAATAACAGGTGATATAGAGATAATCCCACGGACTCCGGATTCTGAGCTGGTGTTGGAGTTTCAGTCCCTATGTCCTCAGTGTGTAGATTTTCTGGAGTTCACCTTTGACCCCATCGCTAAAACGGCCAAAGTTAGCACAAAGAAACCTCTAGACAGAGAGGCGTTACCAGAGGTAAAGCAAAACATTTTTTCCAGTTAAGGGTAAATTATTCAAAACATTTTTTTTTACTTCAGAAGTGTATTAAAGGTGCCCCGCCACACAAAGCCGTTTTTACCTGTTGCTTTTGGTATAGAATAGGTCTATATGACCTCCAGTTACACGGTGCATGTGAAAATGTAATACTGTCTTCGCTATCGGCAATAGCCCATTAAAAGAAATATGCAGAGAAATTAGGTCAATTTGAATCCATGGTCAGTGCTACGTAGTATAGACCACGTTACAGCCATTGGCTGACTGAGGAGAATTATCGCCCAATCCATGCTCTCCTGCATTTGACTAAAGCCCGCCCCTTGAAATACTCGCGAAAAAGAAGGAATATCCATGTAATGGTAACAGGCAACTATTTTTAGTTTTAACTGAATATCAAGACGTTAGTGAGTTTAGCTTTGGCTATGAGTTTAGCAAACTGCTAACTCATCTACCTGCTAGTCCATCATTTATTCAGTGTCCTGTATATTTTGGGAAGAACTTGTCAACCTGGCGAATTCAACAATCTTGTAGTAGTCTGACTGTGGATGTAGGCTAACAGTAGGCTACTCTTGCAATAAGTAGCCTATCTGATTATGTTGGCTACTGTGACATCCTGACTATGTAGTAAGCTTACCTTTGCAAAGTGGCTGTTTACAATCTGCAAGCTAGGTTGGTGCAGATATCCTCTTTCTCGGTTTCATGATAATATTCCAAGGTTTTTTTTTTTTCGTACCTCACGATTCGCAAGTAAAACTAACGCAAAACAATTCTCGTTGTGAAAAACAATTCCTGTCGTGTTTTTATTTAGCATTTTGAAAATCCTGGAACTATTTTCTCCGATATCTCACAGCCGCTTATAAACTTCCGCTGTACACTTCACGTTCACTCTTCACGTTCAAACGTACAGCGGAAGTTTATAGGCGGCTGTGAGATGTCAGAGAAAATAGTTCCAGGATTTTCAAAATGCTAAATAAAACACAACAGGAATGGTTTTTCACGACGAGAATTGTTTTGCATGCCCATATAACAGCACTGATGACTCGGTGAGTAGCATATTTGAAAATAACAATGTTTTAGGTGGTTTTAGGGAACATTGTCAGACATGCACAAAGCTAGCCTGTCTGAAGCAGGAAGGGGGGGTTCTGAAATAGCCGTATACTTGAGACAGGACCAATCATCCAAATTTTGGTGTCAATCGTTCTATTGCACCCTAGACACTCTAGAAAAGGGGCTAAATGTGTTAAAAACCGAACCTCCCCTTTAATCGTTTGACAGCACTAATATTTTTTTTTAATCAGGCCATATGATTTGTCTGCTTGTACACAATAACTTTATCGCCTGTTCAACAGACTGGAGGCATTTTGACCTATGAGATCATCTGCAGCTACACAGGGGTAAGGTATTCTAGAATCAAGGCTAAAAGGCTATCACTATACAACATATTTAATATAAAGGTTTTTATAATTTATATTCCTTGTGAGTGGTGCAGAGTTACTGCGTATTTGTGAACCAAAGGAATACACCTTTCAACACCCATGCTGCACTCCTACTAACTTGTTAGTAGACATATTTTAAAGCGTTTATATCTATTTTAAGGTGCCAAATCGCCGGACACTTTTGGTCAGAGATGTGAATGACAATGCACCAGTCTTTGACAGAGAGGAGTACAGGGCAGATGTATTAGAGGTATGAAGCACAAGTGTTAATATTTCTCACACAATGGGATCAGGAAACCATACTGTATTTTAATGAGCTCCTTCTCCATCTGTAGAGTTTACCTGTTGATGAGGTTGTGGTTCAGGTGAGCGCTACTGATGCAGATATGAGTCCAGCCTACAGAGACATCACCTATAGCATCCAGGTGAGTATGTTTAGCAGATTTTATGAAGGACGTGTGAAGACTCACCTCTTGCACTGGCAGATTGTCAACCATGTTGATATTACCTGCGTTTTTGGTCATTTGTTTATTTATCCTATTTATACATTTTTGAGCATTTGGCATACCTAGTGTAGACCCTTACGGGACCTGGGTTCAACTGACAATCACACAAATTATCTATCTATAAATGTAAGGAATGTCTGTCTGTGTGTTCCATGCATAACTCTCAAACCATTCGCCCAACTGACCTCAGATTTGGTATGAATCTTGCTGTTGGCACGAGTGAATGCAGTGGCAATTGTAATTTGCTAATTTTTGGATAAAATATACTAAAGATATTGTTAAATTAAACATAATTGCCTTCTTCTGCTCTACCTGGCCACCCATGGCCAATAGTTTGAATAAATTCAAATTATTTTGTATTAGAATAAACATATTTTTTTTGTGATTTTTGGCTTGTATCCCCATTACAGGACATGGGTATGACTGAATCACAATGCCTTAATATTGGCCTAGCTTATGATTTTTGAATTGTAGAGTATATTGTAATATGGTGTAGAGTAGTGTGCTTGCAGTTGTGTGGTGTAGTAGAATATTTTATCACTCGATATATGGCATATTTGGATATTTTACAAATTTCTAGTATAAAGTTATGATATAATGATTAGATTTGTTGTGACATTTTCAAATTCACTTTGATGGCGTTTGCATTAGTTAAACACTTGGACTTTGTTTATTTGCCATGTAGAAATTGCTTGCTATAAAATGACTCTAGGCTATATCCGTAACTGGCCAAACGCTCTTCTCCACAGCCACCATCAACTATGTTTGAGGTAAATAAGCAAGGAAAAATCTTCCTCAAAGAGCGTTTGAATTCCACCACCTCCAACCAGTACAGCTTCACATTGAGGGCACAGGTACAGTTTTACCTTATTCTATTTCTGCTAATTTGAATGATAATGCTTTCGTGAAGAAACGCAACCAAGCATCTGCTCCTGATTTAAAAAGACTATGGAATTACTATGGCATGGTGTCATGGGGTTAATGACTATCATGGACATTATGTACTCAACAGGATGCTGGCAATCTCTCCAGTGAAGCCAGGGTGATAATCAACGTTGTACTGACTCCGCAATTTGAGCATGACAATTATGCAGCATACATACCAGAAAATCAAGTGAGTCATCCATCTATCCAAATATAATGGACAACAATACCCCTTCTGTTTGTTATATCATTTTGACTTTTCTTGTATGGCCTTTTATTCCACCAGGCGGGACCTGTTCTTGATGTTCGCCCAGCACCTATCAAAGCTAGTACCATGGGGGGCCATGAAATAGTCTACAGCATCAGTGAAGGTACAAATCATATCATTATAATGGAAGAAGAAATCTGGAAGAATTACATTAGGCCTACATAAGAACTCTGTTATTATTATTATTATTATTATTATTATTATTGTTGTTGTTGTTGTTGTTATTATTACTATTATTATTATTATTATTATTATTATTATTATTATTATGATTGTTGTTGTCGAAATGGGATAAAATGTTCCAATTATAAACCACAATATTTACATGTATCATATATTAAAAGTGTTTTGATCACTCCCTCCACTGCATGCTCACATAGGGGAATAATTGACAAGGCAGGGACCACTACACAGTGTCAGCAAAATTAATTTGGTCGATAATGGAGAATTTACAAACATGTTTGTCATCCCTAGTTTCTCCGAATGATTACCGGAGCGATTTCACTATAGACCAGAGCACAGGAGTCATCCAAGTTGTTGCTGGACAGGATTTTGAGCAGATGAAGGACCCCATTATTATCCACATAAAAGTAAGAATCAAAAAATAAATGGTAAAATTTTCCTATGGGTCACTGTGAATACGTCAATTTTTAGCAATACAGTTTTTTTAGATACCTATACATTATGTCACCTAATTGTTGCTTCATTTAAAAAAAAATTAAACTCAACTTCCTTTAATTCAACTCTCAATTCATTTTAGGCTTTCCTGAAGATTGACAGCACTGCAACAACCAATACCAAGGTATGCACTAAAAGCGCAGTTTAGGTCTAGCCTGGGCCTGGCAATACTCATCATTGTCAGAGTAATGGACAGATATTCTAAAATAAAGTCTAAAGGGGTGGACCTGGGGTAAAGTAATGATAACCGGGAAATTTAGTCTCGTCCGAACGTGCCATGTCAGTAAAAAGTATGTCGCTAAACTTTGCTGAGAATTTTACCTCCTGTGAAATGGTCCGGAGAATCTACCATAGGTAATACTAATCCCATGCAAATGTGACCCTCTGTAATAAGTAGGGCCAGAGCCTCCTCTCTCTAACCTGACTCCGCCCTCTCTCGTCCAATTTCGGACTTTCGCCTGTGCGTAACCAACAACTCCTCCCATGTTAGATCAATATCACTGGGATTTTTTGTCCCGTCCGAATTGGTCTTTTCTAATGCCTGACATTGTCTTGTTAATCAACATTACTATATGTCCCCCCATTAAACTAGTCCCGTGCCAATAGGGCTTAAGATGAAATAATGAGATGATTCAGTGATATACTAGGCCTATGTAAGGGATAGAATTCTGTTAGGTCGTCATTATCGTGAAATATCTCCCAACAGAGTGATGCAACGCAGTGCTACAAGAAGTGGAGGGCTGTGGCATCACTTTGACGGCAGATATTCCACGACAATTCAATTCAATTTATTCACATTGACATCACTGACAATGACCGCCACACAGAACGTTACACTGTTTATCACACGGCTACCTATAGTAGATATTATTTACATGCGATGAAGCATTGTTTATCACTGCTTTAACACTAACTTTAATGATTAAGATTGATAATACCATCTGCAGAGAATAAGTATTCCGTTAACTAACAGTTCAGTTGATTGGTCAAGGCAATGTTCTGTTTCACTTAGCAATGGCCTGCTATTAAGAAATAAAAGACCGTAGAACGTTGGAAAGTCCCATTGAATTGCATTATGATGGGCTGTATAATAATGAGTGATAAACGATATAAAACACTAGTCATGGACTGGCAATTGTTCCTGAAAAAGTAGGCCTACAGTCACCTATCTAAAAAAAATGTTCCAGAAAAGTACAATCACCTATCAGTGACCATTGACCAGGCTCAGTAATTAAAACTATAAATGACCTCTAAATCTATCTGAAATTGGGTGCAAAAGGACATTTACTGCTTTTAGAATTGAAGAGTGGGTAAGAGGAAGTCCAAGATGTTTTAATCTATAATATAGCCCCTGTTGGTTGGCATAGAATTGACATATGGGGTACCAATTATATAATTCTAACATTCAGAGTTAACTGATTTTAAAAACACCCCTGTCAAGTCCTTATCTGTTTAACACATCCTCTGTATTTCTGAATAGGTGACAGTCCATGTGGAGAATGAGAATGAAGCTCCTGTATTCAATGTTAAAATGTATCCAGCTGCAATCTTCAGTGATGCACTACCTAACCAACATGTGGTACAAGTTGAGGTAAAAAAAAAAGAAAAAGAAGAAAAAAAGAAAAGAAAATCATATATAGTTAGCTAATCTAGCACTACAGCATTGTTATCTTTCTAGCACTACAGCTCCTCTGTGTAATTCTCTCCCAGGCTAAAGACCCTGATTTTGGGGACACAGTACAGTACTCTCTGGTGGAGCCCAACTCCATGTTTGCAGTGGAGCCCTCTAGTGGTCAGGTGTATTTAACATCAACACCAGTTAAGAGTGGGAAGTTCAACCTGCATGTGAAGGCAGAGGACCAGCTTGGACTGTATGACACAGCAACAGTGGAGGTGGGTGAACAGATAAAAAAGTAACGGAAAATAATACAAATTGAATGAAAAAATGGAAAATCTTGACTAATGCTCTTCTACACAGGTGAATACAGGTATGTGCAATGAAGGAGATTACCGAAAGAGTCAACTTCTTTTTCTAGTTGACATTTTGACCAAGGTATTTACAAATTCACATATGTAAAGGAATCAACAATTATATTCCATAAACAATGTCTGGACCAAGCAGCATTTCAAGACAAGTCACCAAGTATCCAGCTCTATTCTGTGGGTAATTAGAAGACTGTAAAAATATTAAAAAAAAAATCTGCTACAACCGGGTTTCGGGTTTGCACCCTTCTTCATACAAAGTATGCCCCATATATAAAATTTCAGGTGGTCACATAACCCCCATTGCAGGTGTTAACAATTGGTCTCAATTAACAGGCTCACAAGCCACACCATAGACATACAATACACATAATTGAGAGTGCCACCCCCCTATATACACATGTGACACTGTACAGTCTGACCTTTGACACCAAAAACATATACCATTAACATATTACAAATTCCATCCCCATTATGTACACTTTGGCAAAAGCCAGCAAAGTCCAATGCTATAAAAGCTAAAAATGATATCAATAAGTCCAAGCATCAAATGTACAGTACAGGTTAAAGAGAGACATCATATCTGCATAACTTAGATCCACATTTCATTTTTATAGACTTATTTGATTGTCCTGATCCCAGGTCAGGTTTGGATGTGCGGGCTCATAACTACTTTTTCAATTAGAAGACTGACCACTTTGGAGTTGTCCCAGATTTGAAAAAACAAAACTGTTAGCAGAATCAGCAACCAAATTGGACAGGTGCATGGAGTGTAAATGCAGCATTTGCAGTTTATCTATTTGTTTTAAAACCAACACCAACTTTTTAAACATAATAAAAAGGTATTTGATTAATTTACAGTAGACAGCAGCTTCTGGAGTGTATAATATATGAATTTCTTGTATTATTTTTAAGCCCCAGAAAGTACTCTAGACTGCAATGTTGGTTCAGTCATCCAACTGGGGTACGTGGATGAAGGATTCACAGGTAAATCACTTTTCAAATTAGCCTAAACTGAGTCATTTGACAAGTCACTATGTTAAAAAAAATTGTCCACAACATGTGACATCTGTTGTGCTTATTCTTTGTATCTTTACAAACGGTCATTGACTACATACATTTCTTAACTGCTCAATCTTATTGTCCATCTTCCTCAAGGGACAACTTCAGATATAATTTTGCTGATATATTAATTTTCCATAATTTCTCTTCCCTAAAAACAGGTGCCATAGAATCGTTCCCCAGGACTCCGGATGCTGAGCTGGTGTTGGAGGTTGAGTCCCTATGTCCTCAGTGTGCAGAGTTTCTGGAGTTCACCTTTGACCCCGTCGCTAAAACGGCCAAAGTTAGCACAAAGAAACCTCTAGACACAGAGGCGTTAGCAGAGGTAAAGCAACACATTTTTTTCAGTCTAGGCTATATCAAAATATTTGACATGATGGAATTTTTTTTGTTGTTGTTGTTGACTTTCTGATGTTGCTGGTATTATTACATTCAGCTGTGATATTATTATATTCATTTGTTTGCTTGTACTGTATAACCATTACTTTTTTCTCCTGTTCAACAGACTGGAGGCGTTTTTGACCTATGAAATCATCTGTAAAGACACTGGGGTATGTTATTGTAGGCTACAAATACACAAATCACTTCTTAAGCACCATTGAACACATATTTGAAAGTGTTCTATCTATTTTAAGGTACCAAATCGCCGGACACTTTTTGTCAGAGATGTGAATGACAATGCACCAGTCTTTGACAGAGAGGAGTACAGGGCAAATGTGTTAGAGGTTTGTAGCACAAGTGTTACAGTAATAATTCTCACACAATGGGTTCAAGAATCTATACTGCATTTTAATGAGCTCCTTCTCCATCTGTAGAGTTTAGCTGTTGATGAGGTTGTGGTTCAGGTGAGCGCTACTGATGCAGATATGAGTCCAGCCTACAAACAAATCACATACAGCATTCAGGTGAGTATGTTTATCAGATTTTTAAGGATGTGTGAAGACACACCTGTTGCTTAGGCTAGTTGATTGTCTAGTGCTTTTGAAGAAATATAATTGTTCATATCCCAAACTTTGAAACTTTGTAAAGGTAACTCAAGTGTACAAGGGAAAAGGTTACTTCAACCAGAATATGGCTCCCAATAGTTTATTTTATTATTACCATGACATTTCGGACTGCATAGCTTTTCCTCAGATGAGTGCTCAGAGATGTGAACTGTACAGATAAGGACAATTCCATGAGAATGTATATTAACTCATGATTTTATTAAGAACAAACAATTAATATATGGCAGTTTTAATGAGTAACTAATCCTTAGTCCTAATACTAAATAGTGTACCATTATAATAAAGTGTTTAGAATCACCACTGTGTCATAAGCAAGTGTTGCAATTGAGTTGGAATCGTGGAAGATAGAGCAGTCATGGGTGTAGAAGGGAGTGGAGCACTGGACCCAGAACAGAACCTTGGGGAACACCAGTGCTGAGGGCAATGAGCCTAAGGGCTTTAAAATCTTTGATTTTTGAGTGAAGAGTTGAGCCACAAAATTAGAATACATCAAATTGTTAAACTATAAGAGTAAGCATACTGTATTAGGGTACACCATTGCTTATTGTGTCATTTTTGGCTTCTTGCCATACCTAGAGGCTGCTTTACAGGACATGAGTATGGTAAAATCACCATGTCTGAAAATAACTTGCTACCCGTATAAAATGTTGGATTAAACATTATTTACAGGAACACATGTTAGCCGTAATGCCTTAAATAGTGATGTATCAAAAACTCACTCAAAAATAAACTTATTCCTCCACAGCCACCATCACTTATGTTTGAGGTTAATGTGAATGGACAGATCTTCCTCAAAGAACGTCTGAATTACACCACTTCCAGCCAGTACAGCTTCACAGTGAGGGCACAGGTACAGTTTTACCTTCTCTCTTTACCTACTCATGTAAATGGAGATGCTCTTGTGAAGAATCTGGACCAAGTATTGGCACAAAAGAGAGCATTGAATTA
This sequence comes from Sardinella longiceps, assembly GCA_027497455.2. Taxonomy (NCBI): domain Eukaryota; kingdom Metazoa; phylum Chordata; class Actinopteri; order Clupeiformes; family Clupeidae; genus Sardinella; species Sardinella longiceps. Next base: position 14,496 of record JAODXP020008356.1, on the reverse strand, counting down.
AACCGTGGAATGTAGTCAGGAGGCTACAATCTGACCATCATGGACATTGTCTACTCAACAGAATGTTGACAATCTCTATGATGAAACCAGAGTGATAGTCAACGTTGTACTGCCTCTGCGGTTTGACTATGATAATTATGGAGCCTCCATACCAGAAAATCAAGTGAGTCCTCCATCCATACTACAGTAATGGACTACAATATTCCCTCTGTTTGTTATATCAACTGGACTTTTCTTATATGACACTAATGTTGTACCACCAGGCGGTACCTGCTCTTGAAATTCTCCCAGCACCTATCAAGGCTATTCTACCAGCACCTATTGGGGACTATGAAATAGTCTACAGCATCAGTGAAGGTACAAATCATTAATTCTGGCGTCAATAGGAGAGAGTTCTTGTGATTATTTTATTTTATTTTATTTATCCCCCCCCCCCCCCAAAAAAAAAAAAATAAAATAAGAATTAATTATTTTATAATTATAATTATTATTAGAGAGAATTATTAATAAAAATGACCCCTCAAATATTTAAAAGATTTTAATATTAAAATTTTCTCTGGGCCCCCCTGTCTGTGCTGGGCCCTTAGAATCATCCTAACTTTTCCCCCCCTAGCGGCGCCCCTGTCCATAACATTGTGTATTACTGCAGTGACATCAAGGTAAATTCTTGCATGTTTGTCATCTACAGTTTCTCCAAGTGATTACTGGAGCGACTTCACTATAGACCAGAGCACAGGAGCTATAGGAGTTGTTCCTGGACAGGATCTTGAGGAAATGATGGACCCCATTATCATCCAAATACAGGTAAGCACAAAAGAAGTAAATGGCAAAATCCCCCTGAGGGTCACAGTCAATATGTTTTTAAGATACATTTACATTATGTCACCTAACTGTGGCTTCTTCTTTTTAAAAAAGACACTTCATACATTATGTTGTGTAATTGTTGTTTCATTTTGAAAGAGACACTTAATTTAATAATTTCCATTATTGTCTTTGGAATAACAAATGTAAACATTCTATTTCTTGTAGGCTTCCCTAAAGATTGACAGCAAAACAACATCCAGTACCAAGGTATGCACTAAAAGTGTGGATTAGGTCATCATTGTCGTTAGAACAGATCATGAAAGTCTGTATCTAGCTAGGCCTACCATTTGCCTGACTCAGTAATTCACCTGCATGTGAATGGAAAAGTAACAGATTTTGACACACCTGTTTAAAACATGCTGTCTATTCTCAATAAAACAAAAAAGAAATGGAACATAACAGGAATTGTATAAAACGTTAAGTGTAAGATTTGACATATGCTCTTCTTCACAGGTGACCGTAGTGAAAAGGGAGGGCAATGATGTGATGGAGATTTCTGTGAACCAGGAGATGGGCACTGTGCAGAACAAAATCACAGAGATGCAGGAGTGAGTCATGATTATTACTAGATTTCAGAATGAGTCAGTGGTTGAAGTGGGATTTATATGATATCTCACCATTGGTGCTAGATGCTAGACCATTGGTGCTACATGCTAGAACATGCCAGAAATTCTGGGATACTGTATGGCCTTACGATTTACAAAAAATGATGTACTAACAATAATAATAATAATAAAATTGTTATTGTTATAATAGTATTTATTTATTTATTGTTTTGTTTTTTGTTTTGTCTTTTTTTTACAAATTTCATATTTTATGAAGAAGAATGGGATGATATTCTTCATTGATATGAATTTATCTATTAAATTATCTAAGAACTGTGCCACTTTAACCAGTGACTAGAGTGATTTGATTATAGCCAGGCATGATCTTGTTCCCAGGTCTAGAGTAGCAACACCATTTCTTTTTTCCTCTCTCTCTCTCTCTCTCTCTCTCTCTCTCTCTCTCTCTCTGTCTCTCTCTCAGAGCTCTAGAGAGGGTCCTTGTCTGGTCTGTGACCATCATCAGTGTGAACAGCAATAGACAGGGATCGGTTCTGAATCGGACTCCTGGGACCCACTCAGTCCAAAGAGAAGAGGTTAGCTGGACATCCGTCAGCTTTATAGCCACTGAAATTGATGGGAATAACATCATCCCAAAAGAGACGGTGCAAAAGTAAGATCTGGCAAGGACATCACTAGTACATACAATTTGATAGAAGTCTGTGAGACTCATGCAGGTTACTTATTGGACTTCAAGTTTTCCTTGTCACCAATTGTGTTTGTGTGTTCACCTACAGGAAAATTTCGGATGGTAAAGATAACATTCTGGAAGAGATGCAGCCGGTTTTTGGCGAAGGTGTCGCTTTTGACTTTGTAGTTGAGGATAGCGGCCCTGGCAAGTCATCCAGCCTCTCTATTGGCATGGGGATTGGGATACCAGCACTAGTCATAGCCATAGTCATTATTGGTGTTGTCCTACGTAAGACTGGAGCACACAAGTAAGTGATTTTAGATGATGAGGATGATGATGATGATGTTGATGATGATTTGCAGATTGGTCTGACCCAACAACAGCCTGTGTGACCTAAGCGACCCTCTTATCTGGTGGCTGGCATCCTATGTGCATCACTTGAGACTGGTCAAAGCTATTCTAAAAAACACCTGTCTGTTGTGTTTTAATAAAGTAAGATACAAGGCACAACGGTCTTGTATGCCATTTATCAACATAACAGCATGTAAGGAATTAATCCTTGTATGTAGGCATGGGGTCGGACATAGGCACCCAGCACCATGAATGACAGCAAAACAGAATTGTAACAAAATTATACACATTCTCAAATTGATAGCCATTTTTTGTGTTCATGAGAGGCGTGTGTGCACACAAATCAATAGTTTAGGGGAACCTAGCAAATTGATAGGCCTAAGCGAATGGAAGAGAGACTGCTTCTGTATGTCTCAGGTTCACTCTGTTTCAGTGTGGGTATTTATGCATGCATTTTAGGCATGAGGCTTGTGGCGATTTTAAATAACGCATGAGAACATTGTTTCTTGAAACTACACAAAACAGCCTATTTCTCTGGCAGAATTCAACCCCAGTGAGAAACTTCCAATAGAGTATGGAAGCTTCTTCATTTTAATTCCAGTGCGCACCTGCATGGTCTTCATTGGGGAGGGTCATGCCATTTTTCCCAATAATTTTGGAGGGTCATAGGAAAAAAAAAACACTGGTGTCGGCGGGTCACGTAAAATTTGACCAAAGCCCTCAAAACTTTGGTGGTGCAGTAAATAAATTATGGTAGCTAGTGATTCAAACCAGTGTAACTCCAGCACTGCTTTTAACATTTTTACTTCACTCTTTAAAACCTCCCTAAATAAATCAGTCACTGCTCTAATTTGTGCCAATTCAAAACCCTCTTCTCAAACTACCATTTTCTACTCTTTTACATTGACTCATTGTTTTATTGTTGTGTATTGTCCTGAACATGCTATAGCATATCAAACATTGTTTTACCTTCATAAAGGAGTTTGGACTAATTTAGAAAACCTATTATTATCATTATTACTACAAAAGTAGGTTTTAAAAAGGTGTATTGGGGTTGCATTAGGTCCCTGTTTTGTAAAATAACACACATTAATTGTTCATTTCTTTCTTTTTCTCTTTAGCAAAATCTTAAGCAAAGTCAAAATCTTAAGCGAAAGCTTAGGAGGCTCAAGAGAGGGACTGGTTGATGGAAGTGATGATACATCTTCAATAGGAAGTCAAAGTTCAGGGTAGCACTGTGAGTTCAGATGGAAGTGGGAGTAGATCTATAGATGAAGGGATATGTATGGGACATGAGAACGGTTCTGTACCTGGAAGAGCAGAATGTGGCAGAGAGCTCAGGAACACCGGCAAACGATCCAAGTTACCGAAGGAAGATCAAGTCAAGGCCCAACATCAATATGTTCAAGGGAAAATCTGAAATACCATAATTTACAATAATTTACCAGCACACAGTCTTTTGAAGAATTTATGCTTTGAAAATGTGATTGACATACAGCCAAATAGCTAAATCAAAAGTAGTTGACATATAATAATTGATTGTTTCTTAATTTACATTATTATGTCAAAAAATACAATTGGCGAGAAGTAGGACACGTAGTTCTATTAGTTTGAATGAGAAATCTGAGAAAAAAGGCATATCTGAGGAAATTTGCAAACAGGAGATTTGAGGTTGACATTTTAGCATGATGTTGCGTCATGGCTTCTCAGAGGATATGGGGGAAAGGTTTCAACAAATCAATGAGATCATGGTTACAATACCCAGCTGTTTGAATCACTGCCATGCTTTTAAGATCACATTCTGTCATACAAAATAAATTCACGGCTTCATAACCACAGCTTGACTACTGAAGTGTTTCAATACCTAAAGGCATGTTCATATATATATGTGTGTGTGTGTGTGTATATTTGACAACTGGAATGAACCTTAGCATATTAGAGATGAAGGTTTAATTATCCAGAAAATTATCCAGATCATTTACTGTATATTCATTTGTGTTCCGTCTTACAACTTACAATGGTAAGGTAGCAAGTATTTCACATAAGCGTTGATAAAATACATTTATTAATAAAATGAGAAGCTGTGTGAAGACTGAGTAAGGTAGCGGTCACCATGTCATGGTGTATTTGTATATTTGTATCAGTACATTTCATATAATTCATATAACTTCACGGGTAACTGCAATGTACCCAAACAACCACCAGATGGCACTTGGATGCATGATGCTCCTAATTTGTAATGGTTACTTGAAACATGTGTGGAAACTCGTTGCCTCAAATGAGTTAAGTAAATACCACTCTTCTTTTTAGATGTAAAGGGATTTAAACTTGAAAAAGAAAAGTAATATTTACTTAACTCATTTGAGTTTCCACACATTTTTCAAGTAACCATTACAAATTATTTTTTACCGTGTGCCTGCCAATGGGCCGGTGTATATATCCACATGATCCACTGACTATTAGCACAGCAGGCTGAAGATGGCCATTCCATTCACTGTAAAATTGTGTCATCCCGTTGTGTGGCTGAGAAACATTGTGTGTATGTCATGTCATGTCATGCATATTCTGCCTGTCCATGGCAGTTAAAATATCAATGCAAGGTTTGAAAAATCTTAAGAGAAGTACATCCTGTCTGTCCGACATTGTGGGGACCGTAGTAGCCGTTGTCCTGAGGTAGCTCTCATGCAACAGAGTAGCAGCTGTGTTGAGTTTTATTCTCATATTATAAATAAATATTGTTCTTAACAAGCAGGCTATGCTGGCAGCAACTGAGTAGATTTTCCTACTGTAACATGATAGGCGTAGCGTAACTACACAGACAGACAAACAAACAAACAAACAAAAACCTAAAAGACTAAGATTCAAGGGAAAAAAAGATTCAGGAACGGTTTCACTGCAATAATCAGTGTGCTACCTCTTCACCTTTCTAAGCCACACCTGAAACATACCGGTAATTTCAAACACTGAATAGGACACCCAGTAAAGTGAAGGGAGACTCCCACTGACTCACTTGGGGAAAGTGATTCATGACTCATGTTCAACATAGTGATAGGACTCAGACAATTAAAGATCAATTCAAGCTGTAGGGACGTGCCATCTATCTCTATTCAGGCAGGGCCGTCGCAACAGGACAGGCAAACCAGACAATTGCCTGGGCCCCCAGCCTGAAAGGGGTCTCCAGAAATGACTAATCATTTTAGCAGTTTAGTTGGTTGTGTTTTTCAATAAAATATGACAGAGTTGGAAAACTGTAAGTTCAGCTCAAATAATTATTGATATTAATGAAAGTTGCTTGAAGATTATAACAATGTGGTTTATGTATGTGTTTATAGGAGATGAAGTGCCCCCATGCCCTGTTTGCTTGGAGCCAGAGTACCTTGAAACGATCCTGTATTCAGATATACTCTTACACTGTAATTGGCTCATTCATCCCTTCTCTCCTGTCCCTTCCCTCACTGTCCACCTCAAGCTGGTGTGTGGTGAGCGTTCTGGCGCTGACTGTGATGGCTGCCGTGCATCACCCAGGTGGGTGCTACACATTGGTGGTGGTTAGTGAGGACCCCCTTCCACTGTAAAGCACTTGGGATCAACTGAGTTGTGTTAAAATGCACTATATAAATACACTTGACTTGACTTGGGTGAACGGGGTGAAAGGACTCAGACAACTAAGGAGCAGTTCAAGCTTGAGGGATGTGCCATCTGGCTACCTCTGTCTCTATTAATTCAGATATACTCTGGCTCATATTTAACGGGGTGAAAGGACAATTAAAGAGCAATTCAAGCTTGAGGGATGTGCCATCTGGCTACCTCTGTCTCTATTAATTCAGATATACTCTGGCTCATATTCAACGGGGTGAAAGGACAATTAAAGAGCAATTCAAGCTTGAGGGAGGGATATATTACTGTTGGAAGGCTCGTGCAGCAGGGCTATGCTTAAACTTACTCCGGTATGCTTTAAGGGATGTGCCATCTGGCTGCCTCTGTCTGTCTCTATTAATTCAGATCTACTCTGGCTCATATTTAACGGGGTGAAAAGACAATTAAAGAGCAATTCAAGCTTGAGGGATGTGCCACCTGGCTGCCTCTGTCTGTCTCTATTAATTCAGATATACTCTGGCTTGTCCAGGCCTGCTCACACACACACAAGACTACAGATCTCTGGGCACTGATCCATCTGTGTGTGTGTGTCACTCACTGCCTCCACGCCCTGGAACTGGGCTGCCACAGTAGACACTAGATGGTAATCGTTTACAGTACGTTCTCACAGAATATTGCGGGTACTGTTAGGGTTACAAAACAAAACAACATTAGAGGGGGCGTTAACTTTAGAGGATAGAGAGATAAATGATTCTACTTTGGGACACAGGCCGATTAAATTGCTCAGCAGGCTGCATGTGGCCCCTGGGCCTTAGTTTGCCCAGGCATGTATTAGTAGGTCGTTTGGCATTGTTACTCTAGGCAACAGATATAATATCGAGATTCCAAAGTCATTTCCGGCTGCATGTCTGTGTTTGTATGCAACCATTTACCCCCATGGGCTCATTCAGAAAAGCACCTAAAAGACACGCCTGTTCAGGAAGAGCTGTGGTCTCTAAACTCCCCAGCTTTCTGAGCTTTACCTGAGGTGGACCAGCAGGCAGGGTTAGCACTTAATCTGCTTAATCCGTCGTCATTATTATGATCACTACCATTATTGTCATTATTATTAATGATCAAAATAAATTTAAAAGGTTTACGTTGGTCATAAAGCAGTAGCAGTAGTACATGTAATACATTCATGGGGAAATGAATGAACTTAACATTGAAGTAAAGCTTATCACTTGAACAAAACTACAAATGTAAAATAAACACCATAGTAGACTTAAAGGAAAAATCCGGGGTGAATCAACACGTAGCCCTACTGTTTTATAGTGCCAAGCACTATTGATAGCCACCTCAATCACTGGATTTCATGCAACGCAGACTGAGATAGCGAAATGGCAGCTAACGGTAACAGAATGGTAGCCTGACATAGCCCGCCCATAATACGAATGTTCATACGCATCATGGTCTGGGCACGGTCCTCTGGGGCGTGTTTACATCGGTAGAGAGTCTACCGTCCAATAAGCGAAGCTGATTAGACGAGCTGTCCAATCGTTTCAAACCAGAAGTGAATGCCCTCCCTCCCCACAGTATAATCGCGTCAGGTTAAAGAACCTCCAGACCATGAATACGGATGAACAGCAGTATTATGGTCGGGCTATGTCAGGTTAAAGAACCTCCAGACCATGAATACGGATGAACAGCAGTATTATGGGCTATGGGCTATGTCAGGTTAAAGAACCTCCAGACCATGAATACGGATGAACAGCAGAATTATGGGCTATGGGCTATGTCAGGTTAAAGAACCTCCAGACCATGAATACGGATGAACAGCAGTATTATGGGCTATGGGCTATGTCAGGTTAAAGAACCTCCAGACCATCAATACGGATGAACAGCAGTATTATGGGCTATGGGCTATGTCAGGTTAAAGAACCTCCATACTATGAATACGGATGAACAGCAGTATTATGGTCGGGCTATGTCAGGTTAAAGAACCTCCAGACCATGAATACGGATGAACAGCAGTATTATGGTCGGGCTATGGGCTATGTCAGGCTAAAGAACCTCCAGACCATGAATACGGATGAACAGCAGTATTATGGTCGGGGCTATGTCAGGTTAAAGAACCCCCAGACCATGAATACGGATGAACAGCAGTATTATGGTCGGGCTATGGGCTATGTCAGGTTAAAGAACCTCCAGACCATGGATACGGATGAACAGCAGTATTATGGGCTATGGGCTATGTCAGGTTAAAGAACCTCCAGACCATGAATACGGATGAACAGCAGTATTATGGGCTATGTCAGGTTAAAGAACCTCCAGACCATGGATACGGATGAACAGCAGTATTATGGGCTATGGGCTATGTCAGGTTAAAGAACCTCCAGACCATGAATACGGATGAACAGCAGTATTATGGTCGGGCTATGTCAGGTTAAAGAACCTCCAGACCATGAATACGGATGAACAGCAGTATTATGGTCTATGGGCTATGTCAGGTTAAAGAACCTCCAGACCATGAATACGGATGAACAGCAGTATTATGGGCTATGGGCTATGTCAGGTTAAAGAACCTCCAGACCATGAATACGGATGAACAGCAGTATTATGGTCTATGGGCTATGTCAGGTTAAAGAACCTCCAGACCATGAATACGGATGAACAGCAGTATTATGGTCGGGCTATGTCAGGTTAAAGAACCTCCAGACCATGAATACGGATGAACAGCAGTATTATGGTCGGGCTATGTCAGGTTAAAGAACCTCCAGACCATGAATACGGATGAACAGCAGTATTATGGTCTATGGGCTATGTCAGGTTAAAGAACCTCCAGACCATGAATACGGATGAACAGCAGTATTATGGTCGGGCTATGTCAGGTTAAAGAGCCTCCAGACCATGAATACGGATGAACAGCAGTATTATGGTCGGGCTATGTCAGGTTAACAGGATGGGGCATTGCAAAACGAAAGCAAATGATTAGGTTTCGTTTTTGACATGCCTCATTCAGTTAGTGTTAGCTGCCGCTTCGCAACCTCGGTCTACGATGCACAACATTTTATCATTGAGGTGCCTTTCAATAGTGCTTAGCAGTATAAAACAGCAGGGCTACGTGTGGATTCACTCCGGATTATACCTTTAACACTGAAATAAAACATAATATGATCCCCTATCCACGCCCCCTCCCCCACAACACTACATGCCTGCATATTTCAGAGTTGTCACGAGTCACAACATGCATCAAGCTTTATTCTGTTGGCCCAGGTTATGTTTGTGGCCTGGGAACAGGTTATAATGTGAGGGTGTGGACGAAGATATAAAAGAGCAGACCAGACTGGACTGTCTGGCTCACCAGAGGCAAGAGGATTTGTGTTCATGAATATTTATTTTAAAAAATGTTATAAAAATATAAAAATATTTACTTTAAGTGGAGTTTAACACACAGGTTTGTCACACTTTTTTTTTAATTAAATGTAATGCCTTGTTATAATCTGTCTTTTTTATGCCTATATGATGGCCCGTGTATACCCATTCTCTTTTATCTATTCACCTGTAGAGTGGATGCTGTATTCCACATGTGTGTATTCCTCTTGTCTACTTCCCAGAAGAACCTACAGCCTACGGCCTAAGCTGTGATGTTTTATATTTCATTCTTTTCTTTACTGTCTAAGCGAATGTCTTTCTTTGTATCTCTTAGCCAAACTAGACTGGATGACCTCAGTATTAGGGCCAGGCCAACCTCGTTCATAACGCTTATGTTATTCTCCATCTAGAGTTGCTCTACAATGTCTGAGTTGGTTTATAGACTGTGTTGTTGCTTATAACCAGATACAAAAAGATGTATAATGCAGAGAGGGATTCATGTGATAATGACTCATTTCAACACTGTATTCAAGATTCAAAATTCAAGAAAGTCTTTATTACATCTCATTATAGTTGTAGACTATATGAGAGTAAAATTCTTGTGTTTTTGCTCCTCAAGAAAATAAATAAATGAAAAAAATGTGATGAGTGTAAAAGAAAGAGTTTGTAATGAATATACTTGTATGTGTATGTGTTTGAGTCAGTGTACATGTTCAAAGTCTGAAAGTGCAATTTCAGTGGTGTTTGTCTAAATGGCATTTAATGTGGTAGTTTTGCAGTTATATATTATAATATGTCACGAGTAGTCAAGGACAAGATTGTTTTTTTTTTATCTAATCACTTGAGTATTTTTTTGTTTATAGTGAGTGATAACTCAACTTCAAGTCATGCAGATATCTCCCTGTGTGTGGACAGTAATACTATCTGCCCTTTGGGCTACAGACACAAGCAGTCTGCCAGTGGGTGAGTACAAAAGGCAGAGATTTATTTTACATGTCTTTGGTTTAGGAATCTATATTTTTTATCGCCTGGACATTGTCATAACAAAGTTAAACTATTAAGATTCTGCTGTGTTTAAAGATTGAGTATTCCACAAAGAGAGAATTATTGTTGTGAATAAAAGTCTTGTTTCAATAGCCATGTATGCTTATACCAAGGGTGTCTAGAAAGGCGGTGTTTTCAATATGAACAATATAGAATAATTTTACATAAAAATTTACATTACATCTAAATTCTTCTGTCTTTCACTTGTAGTAACCAATTTAGACTGCAAAAACAGCACAGCTATAAAGCTGGGGCCAATAGATGAAGGATTCAAAGGTAAGATCATAGTAATTTAACTCATTGTTATTCCAATATTGTGTTAGTAGACCTATGGCTTATTCATGTTTGTCCATATATTTGCCATGAGTGTGTTCCGTGAATGAGAGTGGCAGAGAGAGAGAGAGAGAGAGGGGGGGGGGGGATTGGGTGCTGCCTCTTCACATAATTGCAGACAACTAGGTTTCAGGTACACCTCTCTTAAGTAATAATGATGACACATTTTTAACCTCAATTCATGTCCTGCTGCTTGCCCTAACCTGTTTACCATGCAGGCACTGGAGCGGTTCCAGAGCCTCCCCTGGGCTTAACCTAGTCAGACAATGAATTTATAGAAATATAGCCTATTTATAAACTTTTGATGAACGTTATTATCATTATCAAACTCCAGTTTTATTGTTTTGATTTGATAAAACGATACGCCTTTCTGGTCCCCGGTACTATGCTTCTAAACCCCTCCCTCTCAGTAGCTAGATAGTGCACGTTGTCAACGGCTTGTTCTTGAGCTGTGAGCTATCGCTCCCTCCGAACTTGATTTGTGGAACATTACAGGTAGCGCTGGATTTCTGCAAACACGATTACAGGCTTAGATGATAGAGAAATTGTAGTAAGGAATTAAGGAATTTCATGTACTACTTCAAGAACCATGAGAGTTTTATCAAATTCAACTTAAAAAGAGTTGTCAAATGCAGCTTTAAAAGCACACTATCAATTAATTTTACAATGTTCTGTGATGACAGGTGACATTGAGATCATTCAGACTATTTTCGCGGTTCAGTTAAAAATGGATAAGCTTCGGTGTCCAAGTTGTGACCAGTATTTGGAGTTCCATAGAGATCATGAGGTTACACACACAGTAAGAATACGGAGACCACTGGACAAGGAGGCATTAATAGGAGTAAGACTGTTCATTCTGTATTTTTGCAACATGACGCCTTTACGAGATTTTAGTTACTAAATATTGATTATGTGAGGACGTAAAATGATTACATTGTTTAGGTTTTTTTTGAAAAGACCTTTTTCCTATTAGTTTGCGCACTATTACTGATTAATAAAAAGAGGTATATAGTGGTTACGTTCAGTGTCTAAGTGTAAGTTAACTATTCCACACTCGCTCCATATAAGCATGTTGATTAAATATTAACTTTATTGATAATTATCAGCATTTATAGAGGAACAGAGGAACATATGTATAGTATGTACACTTTTCTCTGATTATTTATTTCATAAATAGGTTTTCAAACCAAGTGTTTTGACCTACCAAATCATCTGTACATCCACTAGGGTAAGCTATCATATATAACAAAAATGCACATCTAGTGTAACCATATAAAGTATTACTTTGACATGTTTGAAGGTTTTTTTTTTTAAGTATAAGGTGTTTTGTTTTGTTGTTAAGGTGGTACATAATCGAGAATTAATTGTCAGAGACCTGAATGACAACGCGCCTGTCTTTGAAAAAAAGCAGTACAGGGTGAATATTGGAAAGGTAAGAGTTAAGGTAGTTTTTATGTTCAGTATAGGCCTATTCTATACGACTATAGGCTATGGAATTCATATTCCCTTCTCTTTCCTCTGCCAGAATTCACTGGTGGGCACGCAAGTGGTCCAGGTAAAAGCAGTGGATGCAGATTTCAGTCCAGTCAACAACCGTGTAACATACAGCATTCAGGTCAGTCAACAGCTGAATAACATACAGCATTCAGGTCAGTCAACAGCTGAATAACATACAGCATTCAGGTCAGTCAACAACCGAATCACATACAGCATTCAGGTCAGTCAACAGCTGAATAACATACAGCATTCAGGTCAGTCAACAACCGAATCACATACAGCATTCAGGTCAGTCAACAGCTGAATAACATACAGCATTCAGGTCAGTCAACAACCGAATCACATACAGCATTCAGGTCAGTCAACAGCTGAATCACATACAGCATTCAGGTCAGTCTACAACCGAATCACATACAGCATTCAGGTCAGTCAACAACCGAGTCACATACAGCATTCAGGTCAGTCTACAACTGTATAACATACAACATACAGCATTCAGTCCAGTCAACAGCTGAATAACATACAGCACTGTCTGAGGAACTATTCACACAACATGACAAATTGTTGCTTATTCCGTCCTAGTTGTGTGTGAGGTTCTGTGCTGCCAGTCTGGTTTCTTTTGACCCTTATATAAGCCTTGTTTTTTGATCATTATTCGTGGAATAGAATTTGTAAGATTAAATCTTTTACTGCCATTTTTATTTTTATTTATTGATTTATTTATTTAAGTACTTATTTTGCAAAATTTTGAATGCCTTTTGTTTGTAAAGATGTGAAACTAACGGTGTAGTCAGTAATGTTTCAGCACAGTTTCCAGCATATTTTTCGCCATTCATTATCTACGGTGGAGCTATATTGTTTCTACTTATTTCTGTTTGTAAACTTCCGCCAAAGAATTTCAAGCAATATAAGCAGATGGACCCTGCCCTTTGAGGCGATTGTTGTGTCCGCATATCAGTGAACATTATTAACCATTTTGGTGAGTTTGACGTCTTTACAAATCTTTTACTTATGATATACTGTATGATCTTTAAGAGTATTTTAAATGTACTCTTCCACAGCCACCTTCAAATACATTTGAGGTTAAGGAATCCAATGGATACGGACAGATCCGTGTCAAACAACCATTGAATGACTCCCGTGAGTACAGGTTCAAAGTGAAGGCACAGGTAAAGATTTTATACTTACTGTATGGTCTTATTTACTTGAATCGATGAATCTACGCGCAAATCCATTCAATGATGTTTCTTCATTCCATATGTGTTCAGCAGTGGACTCTTATCCCTTTCATGTGAGAATTATGAAACAAATGTTCAGGATTTTTTATATATTGTTTGTCCTCATCAAAATTGACCTAAAGTTAATATCCATTTCAAATTTTTGCTAAATATTTTACTGTCCACATATTTGGAAACTGCGCAACAAAGGAGTAAAAAGTGATAAAAACTTCAAATGAAAATAAGGCATTATATTGATTTTCCATTTTATTTTATGCTTAACAATGCTTAATAAAAATACAAACAAACATGGTTTTAAAAGAAAAAGCGGCACATGAGGGCTATTTCCATATTCTGCTTTAGCAAAACGTCTGCAACAACCTTGTTAAATGTGGGAAAAACTTCACTGCTGATAAATACACAGCTAAGTTTGATTCAGCATGTATTTTAGCTAATTTTCTACTTCATTTATGTAGTCCTTGTGTGAAGACAAAATGTATTTTGCCACTAAATACATGCCCAGAGTTGTCATTCAATAGTGTTTTATAACACAATCATTTGTGTTAACAAATTGGTAAATATCACTAATTATACCTTATTTCAACATATAATCATTAATGCTCCTAAAACATAATTTCTGAACAAATAGAACATATTTATTTAGGCTTTATTTATTGTTTTTTTTTAATAATTTCACTCCTTTCATGCACAGCGTCCTCATACGTGGACAGTACCTTTTTGTTGTTTAAAAACATAATTTTATTACATGATTTTAATTGTAACAACATATACTTGCCAATTGAAGTGTACTTAACATGATGATATTTTTTTTAACCTTCATTGGCCAATTTGGAATGGCAGTTTTGCAGAGATATATGTGAGGCATCTTGCACATATTTATTTTTGGTGAACATCTTGGATTGATGATGTCATCAAACACTGAGTATAGTACAAAACTTTACCAACTTTACCAACAGTTAAAATATTGCAATGAACCTTATAATAC
>JAODXP020008355.1:2500-5000 GCA_027497455.2 Sardinella longiceps | reverse complement strand
GTCCCAATGTAAATGATTGTAACCACACAGTTTGATAGCAATTTAAGTCCCAAACAAAACGTTAATCTCTTGGTCATCAAACGTCGGGCTGAACGGTTAAAAGACTCTACTTCCCCAGCTGATGCGTCTTCAAACAAAAGCTTGCGGTAAGTTCCTATAACTTCACCAAAGTCACTAGTCTTCGATTCAGACTTTAGCCTACATGAACACGCAGAAGTAGTCTATGTCTGATCTTGTACAGTATGTAACATGACCTACACTCACTGAGGCTACCACAAAGTAAATGTTAGAATTTGCGCATAAGGCCTAGGGAAAATCTGACTTTACACCAAGTCTAGATGAGCACAGCTGTTGTTTAGACCTTGCCTGATCTTTTTTGCCTTAAGTGAGATTGGCTTTATTTTTGAAAATTCTCTGGCAGTGGAGGAATTCTATATGAGCGCTGCTGATCCAACATTATTAATTGCGCAAGCAGACAACTTTCCTTGTAGGCTATTCGCGTGGATATCGTAGCCCTGGCATTTACGTACCATGGTTAGAGATTTTCTGTTAATGACATGTTATTTTAAATTGTCAATAGTGATGGGGACAAAATCTGTCATAACAAAAAGTCCCTGGGACATATCCCCGGCGTCCCCGGCTAAAATGACGCGCTTGGCTGTGTGTGTGTGTGTGTGTGTGTGTGTGTGTGTGTGTGGTTCTCTTATTGATGAGAACCAAAGAAATGTTTTTATTCTGGAAGTTGCCTGTTGCTTTGATCCCTTTTTGGAGGAAACCTTCCTAGAGAAGGCAGTGAAATACCAACCTCTTGTACAGCAAATAAGTAATCTTGGTTATAATTGTCAGTTGCTTGTGTTCATATTTGGCAGCCTAGGCCATGTGCATAGGTTAGTCACAAGGGGGCTCAGGTTAATTGGCTTTTCAAAATCAAAAGCAAAACAGCTAGCTAAATACTGCTCAATATCATCTTTAATAGGCAGTTACCATGTCTGGAAAAGAAGATGCTGTATATATCCATAATGTGTGTTTAATTTGTGCTGCTTTGACCAATGTCAGTCATATAGCTAATTCACTCTTGTGCATCTATTGCAGCTGTTAAAATTTGTGTCTTTGAGTATCATTATTTTGAATTGTGGACACAAATAAAGAAGTAAAATGTGTGTGTGTGTGTGTGTGTGTGTGTGTGTGTGTGTGTGTGTGTGTGCACATCCCACCTTCAGGCCAGGTGCAGGACAAATGAAATAATGTGCAGAACAAGTGGAAACTCCCATATTTGAATCAGTGTTGCGGACATCTTCTCCTGTTCAGCCTATTTCACACCTTAACATTCTAAGATTCCATGACATTCCATGGTGGTAAACTGAACATTCTATTATTAAAACTCATTGAATTATCTCTTTTTCTGACTTGAAAAAATGGGTCACAACATTTAAACATTATCTAAATTCACTTTCTTTCAAATAATGCACATGGGAAGCCCACAATTTTGGGAAGAGATGCAAGCTGTTGTGATACTGTAATCAAGCTCGAGCATGTAAAACCACTTGTATCTCCTCTTCGGGTCTTCCCGATACAAGTGCGCACACACACACACACACACACACACACACACACACACACACACACACACACACACACACACACACACACACACACACACACACACACACACACACACACACACACACACATAAAGCATTGTGGTGAGCAGAGCCTCTGTAGAGCTGTGGGTTGGGTGTGGTGTGGGTGTGGTGTGGTGTGGTGTGGCCAGCCATGAGCCGAGTCATTGTGAATCTGAGCTGAATCTGAGCTGACCTCTGAACCACTTGGACCTCATTCATAGCAGCTGAAGACATGATGAGTGTATTCTGTATTCTGAGCTCATTGCATTTCATTATAATCCTGAGCAAGCGCTAATCATTTCATTGTGCTGTTTTACTAAAAACGGCCGAACGGGTGGGGTGGGGGTGCCAGGGTGTGTGTGTGTGTGTGTGTGTGTGTGTGCGTGTGTGTGTGTGTGTGTTCTTATGGAGTCAAACTGTACAATAGATGCTGACTGCATTAATATAAGCCACAAATGTCAACAGTGTTTATCCACAACCCCCCCCCCCCCCCCCCACCACCACACACACACACACACACACACACACACACACACACACACACACACACACAGAGTTAAGGAGATTCAAAGGCACCATACTTACAGTACTGTAGCTCTCTGTATCACCAGCACAAGTTGTTAAAGTGGGATTGAATTAGCAACTAGAAAAGCGCTCAGAGAGCTCAGACCTCCGCCAAGGCAATGTGGTCACAGACACAATATAAATTCCAAAATATGTTCTAGATCACCAATCGTTCTTGCTTGTCCCAATATACACGTTGTCCGAAAATTTCATCCAAATCCGTGCATTACTTTTCGAGTTATCTTGTACACAGACAGACACACAGACACACACACACCGGTAAAAACATAACCTCCTTGGCGGAGGTAATAAGA
>JAODXP020008354.1:0-5000 GCA_027497455.2 Sardinella longiceps | reverse complement strand
AGTATATACAGTATGGGGGTTACTTGTAACTGCAGGCATTTTCTTGTTTTTTTTATACTATTTTCCTCCTCCTTCTTCCTTCTCCTCTTAGTTCCTCCTCTTCCTCCTCTTCCTCACCCCCATGTCGGTAGGCAGGGGTGGACTGGCAATATGGCACACAGGGCAAATGCCCAGTGGACCGACACACTATTTGGGCCGACGGCCCTGACATTCTCACT
This sequence comes from Sardinella longiceps, assembly GCA_027497455.2. Classification (NCBI taxonomy): domain Eukaryota; kingdom Metazoa; phylum Chordata; class Actinopteri; order Clupeiformes; family Clupeidae; genus Sardinella; species Sardinella longiceps. Next base: position 4,782 of record JAODXP020008354.1, on the reverse strand, counting down.
GTAACTGTAATCATAGGCTTATTTTCTAATGGTCTGACCAGTATGGTGGACTGGTCTTGTTCGAGATGCCAGGGCTGATTTTTTGTCCCAGTCCACCCCTGACGGTAGGAAATGGGTCAACAGGTGTCAGCAAGCAGTGTGTATGCAGTGCTGCTAGGGTGGAGATTCTATGTCTTTGATTTGTGGATTACAGATATAGTAGCCTGACTAGCCAGACTATCACATAAAATGTAAAGTCTGGGGACGACTGATAGACCATCAGGTAAAACGGCTAAAACCAATCAGCCCAACTAACGAGCCGATTCAAACAACACTAAGCCTGCCCAATGACTACTTGTCCAGTTAAAACATTGTGTTCGGCTAAACACCACGATGTCTGAATACAACCTAGAGTGTTGAGTTTTGATAAACGGCTCAGACACCACGGATGTCTGAGTGCAACCTTTGGCTGGTGGCTAGACATACAGACTACTCATTTACTCGTTGAATAAATTCAATTTGTACGTCTAGAGTTCTAGGCTACAGATATACAGTAGGCTAATAGTGTGAAGGAACTTGAAAAGGATCAGTACCAGAGGATTACAGTAACTGCTCACTGGGGAAACAGAGGAGGTTTCATACATGGAGCAGGAAGGATGTAACCTCACTTCACTTATGGGTTTAATATTCTTACTCTTCTTACTCTTATTCTTACTTCTTCTGAAATACCCCCTGTGGAAACCTACTGAAACCTATGCCTAGCAAGACTAGCACATGATCAGATGTTGCAGGCATTCCCCATTAAAAATCACACCTCCTAGTCTCTCACTAGTTAACAAGCAACACATGCCACCACCATTCTTATGTGTCAATTAAGTCTTCAATCCTTGACGAGTTCGTTAAACTTAGGCTTACAGCATATGAACTAATTAGTGGCAATCCTGTACTTGTTTGGATTTGAAGGGCTGTTGGCATGGGAACAGTGATGTTTAGCCCATTCTAAAGGATCCCTCCATGACATTGATGGATGTAGGATGCCAGACAGTGAAAGAGTTGTCAACTCTTAAAACTAAACGTCTGCACATAAACACACACACACTCACTCACACACACACACACACACACACACACACACACACACACACACACACACACACACACACACACACACACACACATACACACACACATGCGTACACACATACTGTAGACACATGGGCTGTCTCATTTGATGAATGTGTTGAGTGTGTGTGTGTGACGGACATTAAGATGGAGTGTGTGAGGGAGACACATCCTCCCTCAGTGATCTCCCCAACCACACACACACACACACACACACACACACACACACCCTCCCTCAGTGCTCTCATGGGAATCCATTATCCCACTGCAACCAGCAACTCATCTTAATTACATACATAAACACACCACCTTACAAACAAACACACACACTCCACACAAGCACACACACACACCCACTCACACACACACACAGTCACTCGAACATGCACCCACCCGAGACACACAAACTCCACTATATGCACACACACACACACACACACACACACACACACACACACACACACACACACACACACACACACACATGCACGTACAAGTTCCATCCCATTTATAACTTTCTGTGAGTTGAGCACGTTACTGACAGTAGTCTGTAGCAGTATATTCTCATCTGTCTGGAGAGAGTGTTGTGCAGGGAGTGTGTATATTGGAGTGTGTGTGTGTGTGTGTGTGTGTGTGTGTGTGTGTGTGTCTGGAGAGAGTGTTATGCAGGGAGTGATAGTCAGAGATACAGTAGGTATCTGCTGCGGCTCCCTCCACACACACACACACACACACACACACACACACAGCTGTTGAACGTCATACACACACCCAGTACCCAGATAAGGCTCCCTGAGGCAAGTAGAATTCTGTTCAGAATGTTTCAGTTGGGATTAGTGCAGTGTTCCAATGGGATTAATTTAATATTCTGTGGGGATTAATGCAGAGTTGAGGGAAACGGACTGACTGGTGTGTGTGTGTTGGTTGAGTATATACCAGGGGTACTCAACTACAAACTGGAAAGGTCCACTCGCCAAATTTCCAATGTTTCCAGGGTCCGAGACTTATTTTTTGGGTAATGTCATCTTTAAACTGGGTTCCCTCATACAGAGCGATAGCTATTTCGTTCATACATTCCCTCACAACTTCGGCGTCAGTGAATGGTTTTTAGTCATTGCCTAAGACCCATGCCATTTGGTGCTTCAGTCGTGTGCTCTTGCTGGGTTGCTGACCTTTCACAGTTCGCGACGCTTGATATGATTCTTGCATTTGATTTCTTTTTCTACTACTGCTACTACTACTACTACTACTACTACTACTAGGCCTACTAATAATAATAATAATCTTTATTAAAGACAGCTTTGGTCTTGGTCCGGATGACATTGCGTTTGGGTCCGCATCCGGACCCAGGTCCGCCAGTTGAGTACCCCTGGTATATACAGTATGGGGGTTGTAACTGCAGGCATTTTCTTGTTTTTTTTGATACTATTTTCCTCCTCCTTCTTCCTTCTCCTCTTTGTTCCTCATCTTCCTCACCCCCATGTCGGTAGGCAGGGGTGGACTGGCAATATGGCACACAGGGCAAATGCCCAGTGGACCGACACACTATTTGGGCCGACGGCCCTGACATTCTCACTGTAACTGTAATCATAGGCTTATTTTCTAATGGTCTGACCAGTATGGTGGGCTGGTCTTGTTGGAGATGCCAGGGCTGATTTTTTGTCCCAGTCCGCCCCTGACGGTAGGGAAATGGGTCAACAGGTGTCAGCAAGCAGTGTGTATGCAGTGCTGCTAGGGTGGAGATTCTATGTCTTTGATTTGTGGATTACAGTTATAGTAGCCTGACTAGCCAGACTATCACATAAAATGTAAAGTCTGGGGACGACTGGTAGACCCTCAGGTAAAACGGCTAAAACCAATCAGCCCAACTAACAAGCCGATTCAAACAACGCTAAGCCCGCCCAATGACTACTTGTCCAGTTAGAACATTGTGTTCGGCTAAACACCACAATGTCTGAATACAACCTAGAGTGTTGAGTTTTGATAAACGGCTCAGACTCCACGGATGTCTGAGTGCAACCTTTGGCTGGTGGCTAGACACACAGACTACTCATTTACTCGTTGAATAAATTCAATTTGTACGTCTAGAGTTCTAGGCTACAGATATACAGTAGGCTAATAGTGTGAAGGAACTTGAAAAGGATCAGTACCAGAGGATTACAGTAACTGCTCACTGGGGAAACAGAGGAGGTTTCATACATGGAGCAGGAAGGATGTAACCTCACTTCACTTATGGGTTTAATATTCTTACTCTTCTTACTCTTATTCTTACTTCTTCTGAAATAGCCCCCTGTGGAAACCTACTGAAACCTATGCCTAGCAAGACTAGCAGATGATCAGATGTTGCAGGCATTCCCCATTAAAAATCACACCTCCCAGTCTCTCACTAGTTAACAAGCAACACATGCCACCACCATTCTTATGTGTCAATTAAGTCTTCAATCCTTGACGAGTTCGTTAAACTTAGACTTACAGCATATGAACTAATTAGTGGCAATCCTGTACTTGTTTGGATTTGAAGGGCTGTTGGCATGGGAACAGTGATGTTTAGCTCATTCTAAAGGATCCCTCCATGACATTGATGGATGTAGGATGCCAGACAGTGAAAGAGTTGTCAACTCTTAAAACTAAACGTCTGCACATAAACACACACACACACTCACTCACACACACATGTGTACACACATACTGTAGACACATGGGCTGTCTCATTTGATGAATGTGTTGAGTGTGTGTGTGTGACGGACATTAAGATGGAGTGTGTGAGGGAGACACATCCTCCCTCAGTGATCCCCCCAACCACACACACACACCCTCCCTCAGTGCTCTCATGGGAATCCATTATCCCACTGCAACCAGCAACTCATCTTAATTACATACATAAACACACCACCTTACAAACAAACACACACTCCACACAAGCACACACACACACCCACTCACACACACACACAGTCACTCGAACATGCACCGACCCGAGACACACGAACTCCACCATATGCACACACACACACACACACACACACACACACACACACACACACACACACACGCACATACAAGTTCTATCCCATTTATAACTTTCTGTAGAGTTGAGCACGTTACTGACAGTAGTCTGTAGCAGTATACTCTCATCTGTCTGGAGAGAGTGTTTTGCAGGGAGTGTGTATATTCGGGGTGTGTGTGTGTGTTTGTGTGTGTGTGTGTGTGTGTGTCTGGAGAGAGTGTTATGCAGGGAGTGATAGTCAGAGATACAGTATGTATCTGCTGCGGCTCCTCTCAGCTGCTACTGATGATGTCAGAGGATCCAGTTCCTTATTTCTCTATGAAAAACTGATACCATATCATTTGCAGACTTACATACTTCAGCACATGAGTCAACTTTCATACAGACCCAGGTAATGTAGCAGTGCACACACACACACACACACACACACACACACACACACACACACACACACACACACACACACACACACACACACACACACACACACACACACACACACACAGACAGACACACACACACACACACACACACACACACACACACACACACACACAGACACACACACACAAACAGACACACACACACACACACACACACACACACAAACAGACACACACACACACACACACACACACACACACACACACACACACACACACACACACACACAT
>JAODXP020008353.1:0-2500 GCA_027497455.2 Sardinella longiceps | reverse complement strand
CCACTTTCTTTTCTTCCTCTGTCTCTCCCTCTCTCTCCCTTTCTTCCTCTTTTTCTTCTTCTTCTTCTTCTCTCTCTTCTCTCTCCCTCTCTATTCATCCCTCCCTCTCTTTTTGATCTTCTCTAGCCCTTTATTTAAGCCCCCTTCTCTCTCTCTCTCTCTCTCTCTCTCTCTCTCTCTCTCTCTCTTTCTCTCTCTCTCTCTCTCTCTCTCTCTCTCTCCACTCCTCCCTCTCTCTCCTTCCTCCGTGGGGAGTAGTTCTGTGTGTGTCCAGTTGACTGCACTCAGTCAGAGTGCTGCTGTTTCTTGCTGTTTCTTGTGCCCCTCAGGATGCAACTGGTCAGTTTGCCCATCAGAGGCCTTATTTGGGCTCTCAGTACTCACATTAAAAGGAATAACCCAGCACTGGGTGAAATTGGGTTATTCTTAGTCTTACCTGGAGTTACATAATGTGGGTAAAGGCATTTTGGTCTCAGTGCCAGTGTTCTCCTAGTCTGCCAACCCCAATTTTAGGGGTGGTAGGTGGTTAGAATGTAATGTTGCCAAAGAGTTGCTATCTGGCTACTTTACATTTAAGCTCTTATGCTAAGCTAAAGCTAAGGAAAAGGTTAAATTGTGGTTGCCAGACTAGGAAAATGCATACACTGAGACCAAAGTGCTTTTACCCACATTTGTAACTCCAGGTAAGAAGGTCAAGGAGGTGAATAATCCATTTCCATAATAAGGAATTAATTTTAAGCCCCAGTCCCCTCTTTTGCCTTTAAGTTTGATTTATTTATTACCTAGTTGACAGAATTTACATGAATATTTGTATGTATGTAGTGTTTGAGTGTGGTTAGTGGTTAGTGGTACATTGCAATCCTGAATAGAGGATGTTTTGTTGCTGGAATCAAGCCTTGCAGGTTTTATATGCAAGTGACACAGTTGGCCCATTATATAATCCACACATCAAATAGACTCTGTGTAAACAGCATTGGAATAGTTGGCTATATTAAATCATTATCTAGTCTGTCCCCTGGCCTACAGCTTATGTCAGGGGTCGGCAACCCTAGGCACGCGTGCCACAAGTGGCACGCCAAGAAATTTCCAGTGGCACGCGGACATTGCACTACCCTAATAATTTAATACATTAAAAATGTTCAGACATATGATGAAATGTCATTGACCTTAAAAAATGACTACGCAGCAATAGCGCCCCCCTCCCCATATTTATTTTTCACACGAGTGCCCCCTTTATGCATTGCTTAGATGGCAAAGAAGCCGACAGGTCGGGCCTTCCACTCCTCCTAGACCGCAGAATATTTGTTCGTTTCTCAGAAGGATTGTGCTGTGTGCACTTTGTGTTTTGAAAGTGTTGTGTGTCAAACATACAATGTATAGACGTCATTACGTGACAAAGCGCGAAAAGACTTTCAAAGATCAAGCAGATAGGAACGATATTTCAGACACACAAGGGAGTTTAGGCTACTTCCAACCACATTGACACATATCTGCGAATACATGCGCCAGCTTCAGTCAGAGTTCGCAGAGCGCTTTGGGGACTTTCAGAAGTATAGCGCAATGTTCTCTTTCTTGATCAAGCCAGCTTTGACGGACATGAAATTGATTTGGCTCTGATAAGAGTGGTTGGGCACATATGGAAATGCAGATGATTGAGTTGAAGAGCTCAACATTGTGGGTGAGCAAGTTGACAGAGCTACGTGTTCAATTAACTTACAAAACACATCGCAGGGTCAACATCACTTACGCCTGCTGGGCATCTTTACCGAAAAGTTCAACTGTCTTCGCAATTTCGCACTTACCCTGATATAGCCCGCCCATAATACGAATGTTCATCAGCAGAAGGCCTATTATGGTCGGGCTATGTCAGGCTATATCGCACTGGCTTTAATGTCAGTGTTCGGATCAACCTATCTGTGTGAACAGATACACATGAAGTAACGTTATGTCCTTTGCCCCTCCCGAAGTCGTCTGACAGCGGAAGCATGCGTCCAACTTAAAGAGACCAATTACCAACCGCACATTTAAGGGGAAGACCAGGGATCACATTGACTATTAGGCCAAACATTTATTTTCTAACAAGGCAAGGCAGACCTATTTCAAATTGGCAGGTTATTGTTAATTAAATTACTTTATGTGGCCTATAATGTTTTTTTTTTTTTCAATCTGTGTCTTATTCATCAGTTCCATTTTCAGTAGGCTCTGTGAATAACATGCCTACTGTCAGATTTTGGATGTTAGGCCTACTTTGTGAATTTGTTGCCTAATTTGTTGGATTTGTTATCTAATGGGGAGAGAGGGAGAGGGAAACATGGGTGTTCTAAATCCTTGAAGTCTGTGAGGATAAAACAGTGCAATTACATTTGCTAAATGCATTAAATGTCCATATCCATCTAAATCTGTCGCCAGTATTTAATTTCACATAGTTAACGACACCGACTGGCACACTAACTAATATGAAAAATTCTAAATGGCACAGCATGGCAAAAAGGTTGCCGAC
>JAODXP020008352.1:0-11767 GCA_027497455.2 Sardinella longiceps | reverse complement strand
GAAGTGTCTATTTTCAGAATCTGACAGGTACCAAGCTAAAATAATGTCCAAAAGGCTTCATTTCTGGCCCTTTGTTGCACCCGACCCACCCCACATTCTATCTCAAAATGACATAGAATGTGGCATAACTATTGAATTAAACAACATACAGAGACAAATAAACACATTTTCCCACACAATTCTGACCCAAGGAATTCAATAGAACAGTTATTTATTTCATTTGACAACATCTTAACTTAGTCTTTTAAATATATGGGCAAAAAACAGGCAAAACGGACTCATTTGTCAACTATTTTTTCATTTCGAAACCAAAAACTTACACTACTCATCTTCTTCATCATCATCATCATCATCACAGTAGACATCCTCTAAGTCCATTTCTTTCATTTCCAGCTCTTCATCTTCATCATTATGCTCATACTCTCCATTTCTGACCGAAAAATGGGCTTACTTGGCCTTGTTTTATTATACTAGTTGTAGCCTAAAATAGTGTATTTTTTTAACTGGACTATCTTGAACTGAAAATTGAAGAGGAAATTTAAAATGGCTTTACTTTTGACATAAACAAATGAGGCATGGACAACATGGACGACAAAACAAACATATACAAAAGAAGTCACAACAGTTGTCTGAGCATCAACTGCCAGTTTTGGAATTTGGTAGCGCCGTGCCTGATTTCAGGCGTAGGCTACCAATATGAGTGTGGAGAAAAATGCTTGCCATGAAATACAAAGAGGTGGGATTAAAGTAGGATTAAATTAAAATTTAATTGTTTTTTTCTCATTGTACCATCGTATTTGTGATGAAGATTGATAAATGACATCAGGAAGGACTGCGGTTTTCCATGTCCGAGCTCGGAGCTCCACCTACACTAGCCAAAACATTTGAAAAAATACAACTACAGTACATTGTACATTCTCAACAATCAATGTAAATTTATTTGCAAACCAAAGTGTACAAACCAGAGATATTTTTTGTGAGTTAGATTGTTTGACAAGCCAGTAACAAATGTGATTTCGGTTATATCTACTTTCAGTTTTTTTTTCGTGGACCGAACACCAGACATTCTGCGAGCGGGATTACCACGAACCAAATGCTAAAGGCTGACGAGAGAGCCATCGGTCATCTCATAATTATCCATTTAATCATCAAAATGACTTTGAAGCTGTTAAATTAACAGTGAAAATGTTGCCTGGTCTTCCTTTAAATAGGCATCCCTGCTGAAAATATGGAATTTGCTCATTACCAATTTCTCTAAAAATGTGACGCAAATAGGCCTGTAACACCCCCACCCGTGCCCACCTCCATGTGATGGAAAACAGTTCAGCCCTACTCACTGGAAGTATTGAAAACTATAATCAAGATATAGACGAATCCGACGAAACTACCGGAAGTAAGCAGAGGGTCCGAACCAGGTGGTCAGGATATGGCCGGTTAGCTGTGCCAATTAGCATTGCACTTCCTCGTCGCCATTTTCCAGAAATGACATCATATCCGACTCCATTTGACATATGCTGATTGGTTAATGCTACACTTTCAGCTCATGCTAACGAGCTCCCTGTGCACATCAGTGGCGTTTTTAAGACGACGTAACGTTACGAAACGTTTACTACATCACCCATAGGGATGAATGGGAACTGTTACGTTACGTTACAAAACGTTACGCCTGTTGAATTCGGCCCTGGTGTGTGCCGCCCTCATCTCCATTAGTAACATGGGCTCTCATTGGCCTAATGAAATGGAGTCTGAAGTGAGCTCCATGAAACGCCATCTTGACAACTGAAAATTTTGTTCAATTTTGGATGAATTCACTAGCCTAGCATTCCACATTGGAATGAATGGGAGGCGGGACTTGGTATGTTTCTCCAGGTTTATTAATACCTCCATGGTCCGAACGCAGCGTGAACAACATCGGCTGAGTGCAGGGGAGGGAATATCTCCAACAGCCACGGTGCTTTGTGCCATTTGGGGGCGATTAAGATAAGCGTTAGACCCTGTACCCTCACTTGGGCCAATGTAGGGAGAATGACTCAAAGGGGGTGGGTGGGGGCATAGAGGAGCACTTTAGTCCAGGGATGGGCTGTGTGCATCGATGCCGAAGGGCACGCTCCTGTCCTGTAGTGAGTACATAGGACAATAGGCGTTTTCATGTTACCCTTTGGTCACACGACAACTGAGCGATTTGAACAAGTAACTTGGTCACCAAGGAGGTGTCTCATTTGTCTCCTCTATCTGAGGGACATTATTTGCGCATAATGTCAGAAAGCCCTGGTCACTCCACAGCAGCAAATCGCATGCCAGGCAATGCACCATGGAGGAGCGTGTTCCCCTTTGACGGTTTATGTGAGCCACTGCCGTCATGTTGTCTCAGTGGATTATCAGATAATGGCCCTGGGGGAGGAATTGCTCGAGAACTCTCCAAATAGTTAGGAGCACCAAGTAAAAACTGTCCTGCCTTCCCACATGGACAGACAAGCATCTGTCATTTGAAATGTTCCTCTTGGATACTGCTCTGAGGGCAACACCATGGGGGAGCGCAGGCACGCTCAAAGCACTCGTACAACACTGTCACATTGCGGCTAAGACTGCGCATGGGGTCAAGGTGGAGAGATGCAATCCATTGCATGAAAGTTCTCATTCTCGGAAGCCCCAAAGGCAGGGCCTGTATTGCTGATGCCATCCGGCCCCAGTCTCAGGCATGTGCGAAATTTTATATTCGTTCCTACTCTGAAAAGTGCAAGACAACCTCATGAGTGAAAGAATGCGCTCCTCTGATAGGCGTACACGCATGGAAACTGAGTTGAGCTCCAGCTCTATGAATGTTATGCTCTGGGTGGGGGAGAAATTGCTTATGTAAGAGAGTTTATTTCCTTGACCAAGAAATTGGTTGAGCTCTCGTCTGTCTGAGAGTACGGAATGCCCTGAAATGAGATGGACATAGGCTACAGCAAACTGAAGCCAATAGGCCCTCTCTATTGTCCTGATAGCCCAGGCGTAGGCTGAGCGCAACTGATAAGTTGGTGAAGTCTAAACCAGGCCAGTAATTCCTTCGAAATAAGCATACTTCATTCATAATATTGTGAACCCAAGCCTAAAATGTCATAATACATTTTTCCTGGGGTGTGAAACCTTGGCTTAACACCCGGCCCATTAGTGAAAATCTAAACGCCAATGTGGCCCTTCGACCAAAATAATTGCCCACCCCTGGTTTAGAGTGATGTCTCTGAACTTGCCTGTAGTTCGGGAGCTTGTAGTTCAACAGCATAGGAACATGTTCTGATTCAATGAACTATATGCTAAGCTAAAAGTCCTACCGCCAGACACAGAGAACGGCTGGATAGACTGGAAAAATATATGACTCATCTGTATTACTTGAAGGGAGGTGGAAAATGAGCATATTTCCCAAAATGGTGGCATATCACTTTAACACCACTATGAATAGCCTACAGCCTAGAGCCTTGTGATTGGATAACACCGATGTCTGAGTACAACCTATGGCTGAGAGCTAGACCTACTCGCTGGGCAAATTCAACTCAGGCAACTTTTGTGACTTTTTTTTAGGTATTTTCTGTAATTTTGTTTTTCCAGGATCATGCCTCATTTTGTTAATGTTAAAAGTAAAGCTATTTTCAATTTCCTCTTCAATTTTCAGTTCAGGATAGGTCCAATTAAAAAATACACTATTTTAGGCTGCAACTAGTATAATAAAACAAGGCCAAGTGAGCCCATTTTTCGGTCAGAAATGGAGAGTATGAGCATAATGATGAAGATGAAGAGCTGGAAATGAAAGAAATGGACTTAGAGGATGTCTACTGTGATGATGATGATGATGATGATGATGAAGATGAGTAGTGTAGCTGTAAGTTTTTGGTTTTGAAATGAGGAAATAGTTGACAAATGAGTCCGTTTTGCCTGTTTTTTGCCCATATATTTAAGAAACCAAGTTAAGATGTTGTCAAATGAAATAAATAACTGTTCTATTGAATTCTTTGGGTCAGAATTGTGTAGGAAAATGTGTTTATTTGTCTCTGTATGTTGTTTACTTCAATAGTTATGCCACATTCTATGTCATTTTGAGATAGAATGTGGGGTGGGTCGGGTGCAACAAAGGGCCAAAAATGAAGCCTCTTGGGCATTATTTTACCTTGGTACCTGTCAGATTCTGAAAATAGACACCTCTACTGTGATGATGATGAAGAAGATGAGTAGTGTAGCTGTAAGTTTTTGGTTTTGAAATGAAAAAATAGTTGCCAAATGAGTCCGTTTTGCCTGTTTTTTTGCCCATATATTTAAAAAACCAAGTTAAGATGTTGTCAAATGAAATAAATAACTGTTCTATTGAATTCCTTGGGTCAGAATTGTGTGGGAAAATGTGTTTATTTGTCTCTGTATGTTGTTTACTTCAAAAGTTATGCCACATTTTATGTCATTTTGAGATAGAATGTGGGGTGGGTCGGGTGCAACAAAGGGCCAAAAATGAAGCCTTTTGGACATTATTTTAGCTTGGTACCTGTCAGATTCTGAAAATAGACACTTCAAGGATAAAAAAAAATTAGGTGGCATAAAAAAATCCGGGGGGTGCGCGTGGACCCCTGTTTCCATCCCTACTATGATACTTCCTTGTTACTTGTAGCTGTGTGCTACGGCCCCACTTAACCATCTGAGAGAGAAACAACCAACATTCCACCCTCTGCGGTTTTGTTTATTGTGGGCATGATGCGTTAGGGTACCATAGTAACCCACGTGGATATGGCAGGTGATTAGCGGACATGGAGATCCGATATGACAAGCAATGTGAACGCGGTCGATAGAGAGAAGAAATCAGATACATATCAGATATGTGTTGATGTGATGGCAGTCTAAACAGACAGATCGGATGTTCCCTACCAATGCGTCTCACGTCATTAATTGGGAGCTGATTGGGAGTTTTTCTACACCAACATGCAAGTTAGAAGGAGAGAAGTGACCAGGCTAACTATCCATAGCCTACACACCGCAGGGGAAACAAGGACGAATTTCAGTAAAATTAACGAATCCATTTAGGAAGATATGAGTAGGGTAGCGGAGAAATGCTTTTTGTTTTATTCCCTCAAGATTCATTTATGTCTACTCTGTGGTGTTATGAGTTAACAAGAACACTGCTCGTCTTATTTACTAGTTTAAAAGACACAACATACTCCGCGATTAACAACCACATAACCGTCATCTTCTCCGTTTTGACAGTGATGTTTCAGAGTGCCCCTCTCATACATGCAATGAAGCCGACATGCTTTCACTTTCAACAATGCTCGGACTTTATTTTTTCCCCTTCACTTTCTCAAGCGGTTCATTTCATTTGCTGGTTGATAGCAGGACTTTCATTTTACTGACAAAGTCATTTGATGATGAGAGAGACGGGCGGGCCGTTTGTTCAAATAGCCTATCTAGATCTGTAAACTGCTCGGGAACTCTCTCTGTTGCACCTCTGTCTCGCTACCTCTCAGTAGTAGGCTACAACGCGCTAAACTTATTTCTCTCCATTTACAGGAGATTTTACAACACTCGCGGGTGTTCATGAGCCACTTTAGAAAGGCGATTGTTCGAGGGTTGTGCCTGAAGTTTGTTAAGGATTAGCTTTCTACTTAGTCGCCATCATTTTGGTGGAAATAAGCATAGAAATTATTTAAAGCCACCACATGCAACATTTAGGTAAAATTTCGACGTTTCCTATTCATTACACCTTTATGTAAATTGCCTAGAACTCACTAGACTTGATAAATGACATGTTCCGGAGTAAAACGAGCCCCTTCACGAGATTGTCCGACCCTCCTAGAGGCAGATACCGCCTATGCAAGATCAGGGAGCGCGTCCCGCCTATCGTAAGTTTTGGTTAGCAAGCAAGCTAGGTCACGTGACTTAGCCAGAGTTTACAGTTTGAATTACAACGCGATTTGTGACTTCTCAGCGCATTCAACTGTCGATACATTTTGTTAGCGGCGATCACCATTGACTATGCAATTCTAAATGGAGGATTATTGGCAGAAACGCCTAATAACTGCTTTGTTTGGTTGTTAGCTTACTGGATGACGCCACCGGATCCTGCATAGGATCTCTTTAATGGCAGCAATAACATCCAGGTTCTGGCCACCTCTATTTTGAATGTCCCTTTGGTCAGGGCGGACGTGCCTTCTACGCATGCAGGTTGTTTCAAGTGTCTGGCAAGTGTAAACATGCACATCTGATTTGGGCACTTTTGAAAGTAGATGTAAACACGCAATCCAAAAATCAGATGTGAGCAGAAAATCGGAATTGGGCACATCTGATCTGCAGTGTAAACGTAGCCTATACCGCTTGAATCGCCCAATAATGATAATGAAAACCTGGTGATGGTCTGGTCTGGCATTGATAGGCTATCATGGATGTGGTATGATTTGTAGCATTTTTTATAAAAGTAGCAAGTAACTAATCAGCACATCAAAAATGTAACGAAGTAGAAGTATTAAATTCATAAAAAAAATGTAGTGAAGTAAAAGTGGAAGTATGAGAAAAAAAGAATACTCCAGTAAAGTACTGATACTGCATTTTAGTACTTAAGTAGGCTACTTAAGTAGTTCTACTTCGTTATACATCTCTGAGTGGGCCATGTTATTATTCAAGGAAAATGAATAATCTGGATAGATTAGGAAGAGGAAGGGTCTCACATCAGTTTCTTGTGTTCTCCTACTCTGTAGGATGTCAAAGGAGATAAATAAAACATGGATTGGTTTACCAGAGCTTTTCAATGAAGAAAATGCAGGGGTGCCAATAATTGTGGCACCTGCCTTTTTTGGTACAAAATATTTATTTCTTTAAATTGTATTGCTTTTTATCAAAATAAATTAAATCTCCCTCAAAGTTGTATTTTTCCTCATTGTTTTCATTATGTGATTCAGGAAAATGACTAATAGATGATTATAAAACAGCCTTTATGTGTGTTATAAGCCAAATTTACCAGGGGTGCCAAAAGGGGCGGTCCTACCCTCTTTGGTGCCCTGGGCGAACACCTTATCTGGCGCCCCCCCCTCACACCCTCACAATATTCTTTATAATCAGTTTGGACATAAACCACCATGCGATAGGCTACATTGTCGCCTCATGACCTCTTAGCTAATCTTGTGTTAGATAAAGACTGTACAAGTGACTCAGACATTACCAATATATTTTACCTGCATTAGCCAGCATATCAAACCCCATAGTGTAAAAGTATGGGAATAAGACATCACCAATATTCAATGTCATATGTTCTGTACTACCTGAATTCTTATTTAACTTCATGTCACAAAGAGGAAATTAGACACTAACATTTGTAATGTTATAGCCCTACAATTTGGGTTTTATACAATAACGCATCTTCAATTTCACTTTTGCCTGCCTTTGTGACAGTCTGTAGGACAGACGGTGCAGAGATGAGCTTTCATCTGGCTGTGCCTGATATGCAGTGATGTGGCGCAACCTTGTGGCCATTTCACATGTCGTAGCAGATGCTCCGTCACAATGTTTCAATTTTTAGGAGTCTATCGTAAAGGAATAGTTCACCTCTTTATAAAAAAATGGTTATTCACCCCCTTTCCTGGAGTTACATATGTGGGTAAGTGGCTCTCAGTACTTGCGTTTTCCTAGTATGGCATTCCCAATTTTCCCATTTTTTTTTTAGCTTTAGCTTAGCATAGGCGCTGGGTTAGGGTTAGGAACTCTTTGGCAACTTTACTTTCCTGCCACTACGCTAAAATAAAGGTAAAATTGGGGTTGCTAAACTAGGACAACACATGCACTAAGACCAAAATGCTCTTACCCAAGGGTGGACTGGCAATCTGGCACATAGGGCAAATGCCTGGTGGGCTGACGGCTCTGATATTCTCACTGTAACTGTTAGCATAGGCTTATTTTATTGGTCTGACCAGCCCAGTGGCCTGGTTGATGCCGGCCCAAACAATGATCAGTGTGGGCCCTTTTCCATCTGAAAGTTATGGTGTTGTCAACCCCCACACACTCATTTTCATTCATTTCATTTTCACTTTCATTTTCAGCACTTTGTCCGGAATAATCACAACTACTAATTGTATATTTGTTTGTTTTATTCTCAGTATTTTCTAAAGAACATGGCCTGTTGGGAAATGCGTTTGTAATCATTTCAGATCGCTATGGTTTGCTCAAAATGCTAGTTTTCTTTCCTGAGTCTGTCACAGCTAACATGTTTACAAAGCCTTCTTGCAAAGTAATCTTCTGAACGGGTGAGTGCAGCTTTCATCTATTTGGGATAGCCTTCACATTCAGACCGAAACATATTGAAAAGACCGAAAACATGGTGGGCTGGTCTTGTCTGAAATGCCAGGGCCGATTTTTTTCCCCCAGTCCGCCCTTGCTCTTACCTACATATGTAATTCCAGGTGAGGGGATGAATAACCATTTTTCATGATGAGGTGAACTATTCCTTTAATGCTGATGTTGTGATGTAGGGTTTGCTTGGCTGGGAGGACCAGCAGTTCAGTTTTGGAGAGGTTCAGTTAGAGGTGGTGGTCTTTCATCCATGCAGATATGTGTAGAAACGCATAATTATATCACCCACAATAGGCCAAACTGCACCACATTTGATTTGGCATCTTTAGATGGCATCTGTTGTCATGTGACCAAGATTGGTTCAGATTGGTCAAATAGTTGCCAGGATATTAGGTCACATCCAGTTTGGCCATCTGTTTCAATTGGCTGCCTGTAGCAGCTCAAACTCAAGAGTTCCACAAAGCAGTATAGGACATGTTTGGCTTGGGCTAAATATCATATGCACCAATTTTCATGAGAGTTGGACAAAATTTGTGGCCTGTGAAAAATTTGTTTAACTTTTGACAAAATCCAAAATAGTGGAAAATCTTTTTGAGTGGACATGACATCGTGGGGTGCATTGGAATCAACATGCTAAAGAGGGGCTATAGAATGTGAAATGCTAGCATGATTGCCATCGACTTTCAAAACTCAGGTCGATGGCAATCATGTTCAAACAAATTTGTCGCTTCCTAGACGAAAACAAAATCCAGGAAGTCTTCCAATCAGGACTTAGAGCTAATCACAGCACTGAAACAGCCTTAGTTAAAGTCTTCAACGACCTCCTTCTTTCCATGGACAATGGTAATATATCCATATTAATTTTACTTGATCTTAGTGCAGCTTTTGACACCATTGACCACGATATCCTACTACACAGACTCAATATACAAACATACGATAGGCATTAGAAATTCAGCATTAGCTTGGTTCAAATCCTACCTCACTGATCGATACCAATTTGTACATGCCCACAACGTCTCATCTTATCATACTAAAGTTAAATATGGCGTTCCGCAAGGCTCAGTACTAGGCCCCCTACTATTCTCTCTCTATATGCTACCTCTGGGTGAAATCATTAGGAAACATGGCATTGCATTCCACTCATACGCAGATGATACACAGCTTTATCTCTCTATGAAGCCTAGCGACTGCACTCCGACAACCAAACTCAATGCCTGTCTTGAAGACATTAAAGTTTGGATGTCAAAAAATGTCTTATGCTTGAACTCAGATAAAACTGAAGGACACCTCGCTTCACTATCATAGCTCACTTAGCAGTCCTACACTCTCATTTAGCTCACAAGTGAAAAATCTGGGGGTAATTATTGATCAAGACCTCTCCCTGAATAGCCATGTAAAGCACATTTCTAAAACATCATTTTTTCACCTTAGAAACATTGCTAAGGTTAGGAAGTTCCTGTCCTTTGAGGATGCTGAAAAACTTATACATGCATTTGTTGCTCCAGACTCGACTACTGCAATGCTCTGTTCTCAGGGTGCAGTAACACCTGCATTAAAAGTCTACAGCTAATCCAAAATGCAGCAGCTAGAACACTCACTAGAACTAAGAAATATGAACATATTTCTTCCATTCTACCATCTCTACACTGGCTTCCTGTCAAAAGTCCAATTGACTTCAAAATCCTTCTCATGACGTATAAGGCACTTAATGGCTTAGCTCCTGCATATATTACAGATTTACTTGTTCCATACCATCCAGCAAGACCACTGAGATCTCAAAATGCTGGTCTCCTTGAAAAAGTGACCATATCTAAAACTACAATTGGGGGAAGAGCTTTTTCCTATCGAGCACCTCTTCTATGGAATTCTATTCCTCCCTACATTCGCGAAGCGGATACTCTCAATACCTTTAAGTCTAGACTTAAAACCTTCCTTTTTGACATTTCCTGTAATTAGAAGTGGGCCATGGCATATCACCACTCCTCTTGGGCTTTCCTGGGAGGGTTACCTCTGCTGTTTTTCCAAGGCGGCCACTGACCACCCCCTTCTGGGTTGGTGAGGTGCCATGTACCATACCTTAGTTATGCTGCGATAGCCTAGTGCTGCCACCTTCTGCACACTTGCCATCCTGTACAACCCTCTTTCTCCTCTCTCTCTCTCTCCTCACTCTAGCTAGATTATATGACACATATCATGAAGTGATATCCTCCTAGATTGGCCTAACCCTCTTGTTTCTGTTTCTTTTTGTCTCTCTTGCCTCCTCTGCCCCGACGCACTGGCTGAGTGATGAACCTCCCTGCCACCAACCCTACCCCACTATGGATGCTGACCAACCCTCCCGGAGCCACACACCAGGACCATCCTCCCCTTTTCTCTGAGGCCCGTGATGGAACTGGCCTGATGGCCCCCTGATGACCACTACTTAGATGGCGACCAACACCCAATGAACTCTGATCCCACTCCAATTACTGACTAATCCCACACTCCAACTACTGACTCCATCCCTTGGCCCTGACTGTCACACAAACTATGTGTATATCATCTCTGACTACATTCAGTACTCATACTGTTATGTGTTAACAGAGTTGTATAAAGTACTGGAGTAGAGGAGTGGAGAAGTAAAAGTACCATATCAAAAAAATTACTTGAGTGGAAGTAGAAGTGGTCACTAAACATCATACTTAAGTGGAAGTACTAAAGTATTCAAAATGTTTTGTACTTAAGCATTGCAAGTAAAAGTATTTTTAAAATGGCTACTCAAGTACTGAAAGTAAAAGTAGAAGTACTGTTTATATTAAAGAAAGCAGTCAAAAGTTTGAATTTCATACTGTTTTACATTTATTTGGCTGAAATGGTCTGTTTAGCCATGGACTCTAAGTAGGGCCAGGGATGGTCACCACCATTCCCCTTACTAAAATCATTTGAAGTTAAGGAACTTGGTGTAGGCTACTCCTTCTATCTCGAAATGGAGCAGTAGACTGACCCTTACTAATCGTTCCCAATTGACTGCACTCAGTACGCCGAAAGGTCGAAGAGGAGCATGAGGTCTCGTATAGGCCTACCACTTAAATCGTCCAATAATGATTATGAAAACCTGGTGATGCTCTCGTCTGCATTGATAGGCTGTCATTGGATGTGGTAACATTTTTTATAAAAGTAACGAGTAACTAATTAGCACATCAAAAATGTAACGAAGTACAAGTATTAAATTCATCAAAAAAATGTAGTGAAGTAAAAGTGGAAGTAGGACAAAAAAAAGAATACTCCAGTAAAGTACAGATACTGCATTTTAGTACTTAAGTAGGCTACTTAAGTAGTTCTACTTCGTTACTATACATCTCTGTGTGTTAACCATGGTCAATCTATGCATCAGACTTTACGGATACTTTATTAGGCCCCAGGCAGGTAGGCTGAGTCCATGAGGCGTGGATCTGCCCAAGGTTTCTTCCTACATAAATTATTTACAAAG
>JAODXP020008351.1:0-11593 GCA_027497455.2 Sardinella longiceps | reverse complement strand
TTTGGAACAATTCATTTTTATTTATTTAAACTTGTGAAACACATTGAGGGAGAAGCCCCTTTGCAATGGTGCCAAGTGAAGGATACAGGGCGATTCGTCCATCCGCGTTTCGTCCACGACAGTTCGTCCACCATGCAGTCTTTTCGTCCAAGGGAGCATCCGTTTCGTCCACAGGGACCAACCATTTCGTCCACCGGCATTTCGTCCATTTGTATTACTATTCGTTAAAATAAAATATTAATCAGCTCTACCCGCCAGTCTCCATGAATATATTTGTATACTGAATTATTTGTGTAATTTTCGTTTTCGTCATTTTCGTTTATGTGTCTCCATGAATATATTTGTATACTGAATTATTTAATAGCCTTATGCTTTTAATTAATTGAGTTAATTTTGAGCGGCTGTTTTTCAATGCAGATTCCAGTTTTCTGCATGCGCAATGCGTGAATTGAGATGAGTGAAAGAGAATGAGTTTGTAATTCCAAGTGTTACATGTGTGTCTGATCTCTGGACTGAGACACTCTTTGCACAGTCATGCATGCGCATCCAGCTTGGTGTGCCAAACAGCAATGTTGGCCACTTTAAGGTGTCACACTCACACGAAGTTATAGCTGTATGCTGTGCATTTCTATTGGTATCAAAAAAAAATTAAACAGGACAGAGGCAGGGAACTTGTTGTAGCCTAAAGATGGATGAGGAGAGGTACAATTCTGGGCGTTAATGTTGCTAGTTATGTGCGGTGATTTTGGCCAAGTCTACCCTATAACACCAGATAAAGA
Organism: Sardinella longiceps; assembly: GCA_027497455.2. Lineage (NCBI taxonomy): Eukaryota > Metazoa > Chordata > Actinopteri > Clupeiformes > Clupeidae > Sardinella > Sardinella longiceps. The sequence goes on along the minus strand of JAODXP020008351.1, from coordinate 10,814 downwards.
GATTTCTGTTGATATTTATATAGAATTTTAACCTCCTTATTCTCAAGCAAGAATAAATGATACCAATGGATAGATCTGGTTGTCTAGTTTAATTTAATACCAAATACCTCCACTGTAAGAGCCAATATACCCATAGGCTATAAAGCTTCCGAAAAGACAATGAAGCAAATATGTATTGCAACGCTATAGCGCTCCCAATAAGATTAGTGAGTGTTCAACAAACTTATTTTCGGCTCTAAAAAATACTGAGGTCTGGAGGTCTGTCTATTGGTGTCCTCTATTGCAGCTACTGCCATGAGTTTGACCTCATGGCAGATGTTTCCCTCTGTTCTTTAAGTATCAGAGGCCGACTGTATTGAACTGCATTGAACTACAGTTCGTGAGTAAAGTTTGCTATGCGTGAGGTGCGCTGTAGCTCTTGATTTCGGGCATTTCAGTTAATGAATAAAAATTTATAAAAGACCACCGGAGCTTTCCATTGGAGGTCAAACGTCTCCGTTCCACTCATTCAACGCATTACAATCCTAGCAGCATTAACGCCCAGAATTGTACCTCTCCTCATCCATCTTTAGGCTACAATAAGTTCCCTGCCTCTGCCCTGGTTGCCTGTAATTTTTTGATACCAATAGAAATGCACAGCGCGTACAGCTATAACTTCGTGTGAGTGTGACACCTTAAAGTAGCCAACATTGCTGTTTGGCACACCAAGCAGGATGCGCATGCATGAGATATTTATTTAAGACACACCTGTAACACTTGGAATTACAAACCCATTCTCTTTCACTCATCTCCAGGCATGGACTGGCCATAGGGCATACAGGGCAATGCCCGGTGGGCCGACGGTCATTTTTGGGCCGGGGCTGTCATTTACTCCTAATTTTCATGAAGGATATTGAGCTAATTCATTTAAATTTCTCATGTTCATGCTATATGTCCAATTTATAGTTTTGTTTAACTAGCCACAAAGTTATTATTATTGAATGAAGTCATGGTGGGCCGCCATGGCCAAAAATGCCTGGGCCATTTTTTGGTCCCAGTCCGGCCCTGCTCATCTCAATTCGGGCATGTTGCGCACGCAGAAAACTGGAATCTGCATTGAAAAACAGCCGCTCAAAATTAACTCAACGGAATCTGCATTGAAAAACAGCCGCTCAAAATTAACTAAATTGATTAAAAGCTTAAAGGTTATTAAATAATTCAGCATACAAATATATTCATGGAGACTGGCCGGTAGAGCTGATTTTATTTTAACGAATAATAATACAAATGGACGAAACGCCGATGGACGAAATGCTGGCAGACGAAATGGTTGGTCCCTGTGGACGAAACGGATGCTCCCTTGGACGAAAAGACTGCATGGTGGACGAACTGGCGTGAACGAAACGTGGATGGACGAATCGCCCTGCTCCCCTTGCGATCAAAATCCTTCATTTTGCCATTAGTGCATGAGAAGGCATTCACTGTCCATGCTTGCTTAAATTAATTGTGTACAATCATGTTGTGGTTTGGTTAATGCACCCCATTACTTCTCACTTACTTGTTGCCATGCCCATGGCAGAGAGTGTCAGAGCATACAGGATTGTCAGAATGGGCAGAATCCCCATTGCTACGTTGCAATATTCTAAAAAACACAAACAAAACTGCGGACATACAGTAAACAAGACAATAACACCTGAAAGGAATCTGTGCAGGTAGCCTACTCACCTGTAGATATGAGAGACTGGTTTACAACTTCTGGAGACTGATGATAATACTGGGAGGCAGTGATCTTTATATAGCCATTTTAGAGAAAGTGTGGTCATCTGAGTAAATACGTTTATTAAAATGAAGACAAACTATGGTTGTCTCAAACAAGGACATCCGTGAGGTGTTTATTTAAAATACAGTAAAAAAAACATCTTCAAGTTTGTTTAATTGAAACTGCATACTCATACACACCCCTTCATTGTTTACTCCTGAAAAAAGTCTTATCTATGATGTAGCCCTGGAAGATAGGGTCATAGTTGCTAAATGGCATTAGAAGGTAAAAGATTAGTGCTGTCAAACGATTAAAAAATGTATCTGATTAATCACAAATTTTTGCAATGATTAATCGTGATTAATCACTTTTAATTGCAACTTATGATTTACATCATAAGAATATGAGCCTTTCAATTTGCGTTATGGACGTGACCAAAAATGGAGAGTAGTTTTTGCTGTGAAGTCTGTGAAATTTCTAGAGAAACATAAATATTACTACATTCACACCAAACAGGACACCTCAGTAAACACAGAGAAAGACTTAATTTTAAATGTAAATGTAAGAAAGTTGGTTTTCATTGGGAGAAATGTCGTTATGGACGTGACATCTGGAAAAACCTTCCAAACCTTATCACCCACTTATGCCATTTAGTAAGCCTCTCCATTATGGCTGAATAGGGTAAAAAATTTATCAAACAGATATCTTTTCGAAACTTGTTCAGTTGAATATTTACATTGAGACAATACTTTTTTGTATTGCAAGTTTTCTGAAATAATTTGTATATCTATGGAGATGAGACATTAATCATCAATGGACTGAATAGTTTTGGAATAGCTTTAAAACACATAGATTTACAGAGGAGAGACATTCATGGGAAAGAAATAAGTTGTGCAAACCAAAATCTTCCTGGCCCAATTATATTCACATTCAGCAGGCCACAGCCTTTTTCCTTTTTTTTGTTAAACTGTTTTGACTGAGAAGATCAATTCCTGGTCATTAGTCACTGCAAAAGCATCATTTGCATGTGCATATTTCATGATCAGCAAATGCAATAAAAACTGCAGACCTTAAACTCACAGCACCATCATCCCCATTACTGTAAGAACTTAGCTGGAGTGTCAGTCTCAGCAACAGCCTCAGTTTCTTCCACATCAAAACCAATACAAAGGACACTGACACATCAGTTTGATTTCTTTAAGATGAGCTCAACAGACAATAATTAGGCCTATTCTTGACAACTGTACCAATTTAGACCACATAACCCAGTATTCCAATACTGGTTCTGTTATATTGTTTCTGGTTCTTTCTTTTCCATGCTCTTTTACAGGAATATCAGTTGCTTTGAGATAATCATTGCCAACCCGCGTCGTTTTTTTTCAGCAGGGATAGTATTAGCCATGCCGGTTCAGTGTGGGATAGTAGCCTATCATTGCCGAGCCAGTGGGGAGACGTGAGCAGTGGTAGCCCCCTAGCAGGACTTAAAATAGTTGGGGGGAAAAGTTTAAACACATCGGTCCTTCGGCAATGGATTTTGCAGTTTACAAAGAAAGGTTTGTGCATTTGTAGTCTTACTTCTTACAACGGCTAAATTGGTATGCAGGGACAATCGGTATTCGGCCACCTAAGGCTAAAAAGCTAAACAGCTCATTTTACTTCTATCGCCTGGTTAAAGGAATAGGCCACCCCAAAACGAAATTTAGTCTCTTAGGCCTACCATATTCCCCTGAGTTGGATAAGTGACCAAAAGTGTTTTTCATTCAGCCCCATGGTTCTCCGTATCCAAAAGCACAGCGTTAGCTTAGCTTAGCATAGAGCGCCGTAATTTGGAGTTTCCATTTAGCCAGTCGTTCTCAAAATAGTCATAAATGAACTCAAGATTTTTCCTAATTTCGTTGTTTCACCTGTACATTCAAACCGAGTACAAATGCCAATGCCATTATCACGAAGGGTTTGCCTAGGAGGAGTGACAAAGTCTTGGGACTATATTCAGGCGAAAGCACAGGCAAAGCACCGCTGATAGGCGTAAAGTCATCACAGCACCTGAAAAGGTAACCTGGTTACATAGCCCTACGCAGCTGTTGGGATGGTGGACTATCATTCTATGACAGTGTTTCTCAAACTGTGGGGCGCAGACACATGACAGGTGGGGCGCCAGATATCTCATTGCAATTGACCAATGGCCCAACCATGCCCCCCGAATTCACAGTTATCGTCAGAGAGGCACATATGACAGTAAATTGTTGCTGTGATAAGGTGTTCGAGAAATTTGGCTTTGAATTAGTAACATTAAAAATTCTAACATTGACAAAAATCCCAAAGTATTCCTCACAGAGATATTGTGTGCAAATTGAACCTTCCAGGTGGGGCGTGAAAGTTCTCTGCCTTCCAAAGTGGGGAATGAAAGAAAAAGTTTGAGAAACACTGCTCTATGACAAGGGGGGAAATGTCAGCCCATGCGTGGTTTACAGTTGATCAAGCAGTTTAGTATTTTCCCCATGCGTTGGTTTTCGGTAGATGCTATGCCTTTTTTAGCCTTGTGAGACCAAATTGATCTCGCGAGCGTCAGGTCTTCACTCGCAGCTCAGTCTGGCCACTCTCCATTGACGAGAATTTGGAGCAGGTGAGCAGAACGGTATGCAGGTGAGGTGAGGTGCGGCGCAACGAGAGGCGGGTCTAAAGAACATGTACGTATGTAAGTAGTTATATGATTCGTTGGTCTGATTGGTTGATTTATCCAATCAGCCAAAACTAAACTAACGAAAACGAAACTAACAAACCAAAACTTCTTAAACGGATCGTCCCCAGATGGAATTGCGGAGTCAGGTTAGCTTTTTTTCTTGTCTGGCCCATGTTAGCTGAAACACAATGTTAGCCTACTATCTTGCCACTACCACGACATCCACGAATAACCAACGATAAACATTAATGTAGGCCAATGAAATCTCAATTTAATAGTTGTTATGAATAGTCTAGCCACACTCTGAGTGAGACTATGACAAACGAATAACTTTATCAGAATGTCACGTCTCATTTCATGCTAGCAAGCGGTTTGATGTTTGGATGAATATCATGCCTTAGCTTCCATGAGCCAAAATTCAAGTTAGTTTTACTTTGGACAATCGGCCGATATTGCAACGGCACGATGCACATAGGGAGCCGAAGTCACGCCCTCTTCCGCGTTAGCCTAGGGACCTATCGAGCCCACTAAAATGAATGAACAGATACTGTACATATAACTTCTGGTCCGCTTTGGTATGAGCCGTGGGTTTCACATAAAATGTTTATAATGTTTAAACTTACATTTTGAGCTTCACAAACGTAAAAAATAAATTCATTGTAGACGAACGTCAAAAGTTACTTTACATAAAACAACAAACATAGTCTTGATTGGCATGAATGGTTATCATTTAAATTCACATGCAACATATGTGTGACTCAGGTAACAGGTTATAAATTAAAGTGGACCAGAAAGTCACGTTTATCTGTCCATTCACTCTCCGGCCAAAAGGTCCCTATGCTAAACCGGACGTTAGCGTGACTTCGGTTCCCTATTCGCATATCCATTGAATGTCAAATTTGAACCCAACTTTGCGCGGTTATTTTCTCTTTTATCGTCTCTACATGAAGTATACATACACAAGCTCTTACAGAAATATAGGTTACACCTAGGCCTACTCATTTTTGAAAGGCAATAATCAAATAACAGTGTTGAACTATTTATTGTGAGTAAGGATGTCTATTGCTTGGCGCACTTTACTGCCATTGGAATTTCGAATGTTGAGTGCTGAATCTGTAGGCTACAGGACTACTAATGTCTCAAAAAAATATTGGTAGGCCTAAATGTACAGAGGGTTATTATTAGCCTACCTATGCCAAGGAGGTTATGTTTTCGGTCGCGTTGGTTTCTCTGTCTGTTTGTTTGTTTGTTTGTTTGTCAGCAGGATAACTCGAAAAGTACTGCATGGATTTGGATTAAATTTTCGGACAATGTGTATATTGGGACAAGCAAGAATGATTTTGGTGGCGATTGGTGATCCAGAACATTATCTGGAATTTATATTGTGTCTGTGACCACATTGCCTTGGCGGAGGTCTGCGCTCTCTGAGCGCTTTTCTAGTTTTTATTTATGTGTTCATTTTACTTTGTGTTAGAGACACATTCTTCTTTAGTTACTTAACCTTTCTTGGTCACTTCCTTGTTCCACATAGTGTGCATAGTGGGTGGCTGTATGACTAACATGAGACGTACTGTGCATGCTTTCCCCATTTACCTAATCTCTGCAAATATTTAACTGGTATCATCAGTCTCCTAATCACAGCACCAGTCTCCTGGTACCACAATTATTACAAGGAATTCTGTATCAGGTATAATAGCATTTATTTTCTTATAATTTGTCTGTGTGTGTTGTAATCCTCTATAGTATTGTGTGCGACCAGCTGCACGACCGAGGCATTGATCTTTCATGGGTGTTGTTATGAACACAACAGCAACTGTAAAAAATAACTTTTGAAAGGCACCTGAAGGCGATGATAGTCATAGGTTAATAATAACATTTTTTACATCTACTGTAATGCAATAATAATGCCATCTACTTTAAATAATACAACAACTTCTAATCACTGGAATGCCTGGCTAAAAACTAAATTGACTAAAAACACATATGAAAGTTGTTTTAAAAATCATCTAGGCTATCAGTAATGTTTGATGAGAAAATTGACCTGAAGAGATTCTGATTAAGAACCATGCATTTTAAAGAAATTAATATTTACAGTATATATGACAAAAACCCATGTGCCAACTATTTGCTCCCCTGTACTTCAGACATTAAAGCTCCATGTTAAATACAGTAGAACAATGTAAAGCCATTATTAGTGGGGCTGTTAAGCATAAGAATTGTGCACAAAATGAAAGAAGCATGAAAATTTCAGGGTTTGTTCTTGATGACATAAGCTTTGATTTAAGATGTGGAGGCCTTCTCAGTTTGACCCCTGGGGTTAGCTAAAGGTCATCAACCTCTGATATTTCTATGCCTGGTATTGAAAATAGGTGCACTTTGGTATGTAAATGTGATAGACCTGTGCATTTCTATGTGTATGATCATAAGAAACTAATTTCTGATACGCTCAACACCCCCAGAGGTCAATAATGGTCACTTAGAGGTCAAAGGTCAAGGTCGATTGGAAAAAAACACCACATTTCAGTAATCCTAAATACAAACGTCCCTTTCTGTGAGTCTGATCACAGGAAACTCATTTCTGATGAGTCCAACACCCCAAGAGGTCAATGATGGTCACTCAGAGGTCAAAGGTCAAGGTTGATTGAAAGACAAATCAACCACATTTCAATAATTCTACATACAAACTTCCCTTTCTGTGAGTCTGATCATAAGAAACTAATTTCTGATTGCTCTGCATGTACTCCGATGATTCAAAGTCTGGGTGGGCTTAACATGTTGATAACAGAGCAGCACTGTTGAAGCAGTTTAGAGATGTAGGCAGAATTTGGACAGAAAAAAAACCCAAACTAGCTTATTCTGTAGGCCTCTGATCAAGGATATCAAAACTGACAAGTTTTTACTCGTTCTGGACTAAACAAACCGGTCTTGACTCTGACCTGAAGCTTCAAGGACTCGATCTTGACCTTGCAGTGACTAAATATATGATACAAGTAGTATGCCCACACTGAAGGCCAGCAATGATGCAACCCCTAGGTCAGTGGGGTTGTGTACTATAATAATATTAAGAGAGCTCATTATGTAGTCTAACCTGTTGAACTCTGTTGTACTGTATTTATGTTGTTTTTGGAGTAGGCCCGTTCTTTTCATATTGTTATTCATAGGCCTATTTGTTGTTCATGTTCATATTTACTTGCAATTTCTAATAGAAAACAGTGGAGTTGCACAATTGTATTTAGAATTACTGAAAATTAGTCGGGTTTTTTTCCTCAAGCGACCTTGACCTTTGACCTCTGAGTATTATTGACTTTTGAGGGTGTTGGACTTATCAGAAATGAGTTTCTTATGATCCGACTCACAGAAAGGGAAGTTTGTATTTAGAGTTACTGAAATGTGGTGTTTTTTTTCCAATCGACCTTGACCTTTGACCTCTAAGTGAACTCTGGTGGTGTTGAACGTATCAGAAATTAGTTTCTTATGATCATACACATAGAAATACACAGGCCCATCACATTTACATCCTAAAGTACACCTATTTTTAATACCAGGCATTGAAATATCATGTCCTGGAGGTCAATGACCTCTAGCTGACCCCAGGGGTCAAACTGAGAAGGCCTCCACATCTTAAATCAAAGCTTAAGTCATCAAGAACAAACCCTGAAATTTTCATGCTTCTTTCATTTTGTGCACAATTCTTATGATTATAAGAGCTAAACAGCCCCACTATATTATGTTTAGAAACCTGCGTGTTTCGCCGATGAAGTGACTAATTTGGAGGTAGCCTAATCCTAGCCTATGAATAAGTTTATAAGGATGCACCAGGCTAAACTCAGCAGGTTGCAATAAGAGTTGTGGATTGTTTGCTCACAAACACCTGAGCGTGTTCTAGAAGTTGGATGTTGGGATTTGATTGATGGGCCCTATTAATGACGACTAGCCTACTATCCGGGAATCTATGATCCGAATGTTTGAGACATAAACGGCAAAGCTGAGAATTCAATCAAAATATTCCTAAAGATGGCGTTATCAGTATTTTAAGCCCATAATTTCACTTATTAAACATGGTATACACAAAATAAATATGTTTAAAAGGGGAAAATCTTGTTTTTCTCTGGAGGGGGTCTTTAACACTGGCTCTCTCCAGCTACCCATAGCACCATTATACACCTTGACACCAGGCCTCCCACCCTGCCTGCCTGTCCCTGAGCATAGGAGTGATACCTCTCTAGTCTCACCCCACACCAGTGCTAATGTGTGTGTGTGTGCAGGAGCGGTTTCTGGCATGGGCGATATGGCCGGTCGCCCAGGGCGGCATCACGGGCACTCCGAAGTTTTTTTTTTTTAATTATTATTGCGCACGCGAGCGCCGAAAATTACAATCGCGGGTGATCCGGTTTTGCTTCATTGTCTTTCGGAAGCTTTGGTACTGGTATATCTGCGCCTACAATATAAGTATTTGGTATCAAATTAAACTATACATCCAGACGAATGCATTGGTGCAACTTGTAATGTACTTGCTTGAGAATGGGGGCATTCAATTTCAGTGTAAAGATCACCCCCCATTTTGAAATATCTTTATCTGGTGTTATAAACTTGGCTGCTGGAGTTCCATCTAATAACCAAGAGCTAAAAAAATAAAGCTAAACCAAAACAATCACTACACATTATGGTTGTGGGGAGTGAAAGGCACGGCTCATAACAGAATCTCACTTTCAGCATTTTCCCCCGCTCACACTTTTTGTTCATCTTTACCAGTTTGTGTTTCTCTCAAAATGTATGGCTAAATTTCACTCTCAACTTGCCCCCCCCCCCCCCCCTCTCTCTCTCTCTCTCTCTCTTTACTGTAAATTCTCTCTCTCTCACCTCCCTTCTCATCAGCTAACATCTCCTCTGTTTATTTATTTTCTGGGGAAGAGCAGGTCAGTGGTGGGCAGGTTGTTTGGTCAGTGCTGGTGCCAGAGGGCGATAGGGCAGTTCCCATTGTGAGTGCTCAGTGTTACGTCCCTAAGCTGATTTGAACATTAAACATCACAGCACACTATTGTGTCAGGTGACCATGTGAACGTGACAACAAGTACAGCAAGGAAGCCTTCTGGTTTGTATGCAAGGCCAAGAACCCACTTATCTAATGAGAGAGAAACCAGTAAGTGTGTGTGTATTATGGTGTGTGTGTGTGTGTGTGTGTGTTTGTGAGTGATATGTGTTGTCTATAGGGAAAAAGCTGCCTTTGCTATGGCAACAGCAACACTTGTGATGAAAATATCATATGTTGGCACTTTTGTTTGAATTTGCATTTCATGTTTCCTTGTGTGGTTCATATTCAATTTCTAAAGCACTTATGCTTGTCTGATAAGGTCTCCCTTGAACGTTGAGAGCCTGCCCATTATATTTGTAAATAATGGATTATATAAGGTGAGCAGCTAGTAGTGACAACATACAAAGATCCTAATTCTGTCTTGACATTTCATATAGAATTAGATAATGAATCCTTATGGTAACTTTGTCACCTTGCCAACAATGCCTTTTGGCCACTCACAAAAAGATCACATTCAGGAATAAAACTGTTTTGGTTTTATTCAGCTGTTATAACTAGTTATTCAAGCTCAATGTGTGCTGTCAGGCAGAAAGATGAAGCTGATGTTTGAATGATGAGTCACTAATATTTGAAGGGAAGAAAGACTACATTGTGTTCTCTGTTCTTGCTTACAGGCAGCGGCTCTTCTTTCTTTCATGGTACATTGCAATGCTGTCCTTTCTGTTGAGAGGATCTCTCTTTTTTTTTTCTAAAAGGCTTTTAGATTACTGCTTGTGCACACCAACTAAAAGAAACTAAATTTTACCATCAAATTATTGATTTGGGGTGTGGGTGCTTGGTCGTTTTTTTTCCCCACTACCATCTTGCGTGACAGTTTTTGCATTACCTTCCTTGTATTTTCTTTATTTTTTTTCCAATGTACATTCAATGTACTCTGTGTCTTCTTGTCCCAAACCTCACATTACCCTCACATTACTGGTCACCTCAGCTGAAGTTGTACCTTGTTCCTGTTCCCTGCCTTCCTGACTTTTCTGATCACGGTGTGTAAGTACTGAGTCAGTGCCTGTTCTCAGCTATGTTTATTTTGTCCCTTGTTTGCATGTTTGCATCTCGCTTTCCTGGACTCTGTTCTTTCTCTGGAAAATGCTGTTCCTCAACATGATTTTGAAGTTGGTACATTTGGATCCGGTCTCCTTGTTCCTGTTTTGTCTGTTTTTTGTGATGTTGAAACAGCATTTCTTGCTCTCAATTTTCTCAGACAATGACTGAACCCCTAAGTCTCTTCTAAACCCTCAAAGGTTTTACTGACATGAATGAACTGTGCGATTGGCTGGTTTGTTCCAAGTCTTTGGGGGTTCAGAGCA